>CP130734.1:10428005-10583005 GCA_030553155.1 Nippostrongylus brasiliensis | reverse complement strand
GTCAGCATACCGCCGTCGGCGTCCGCGTGAGTACGGTGCGTGCGCAATTCAAATCTGGTTACGCCGATACTTTTTAAACAACAGTTTTCTACCAAGGTATCGTCCACATCCTAAAGGGAAAGGTAAAGGTGTAGGGTATCGACGTTGTTCAGTCCCCTAAAGACGCGTGCCGCACTCCTGTTCCATTCAGAAACGTGGAGGTATTATGAATGCGTATTTGGTCTAAGCAATGATTTGCGAGGTCTGCCGCTATACCAAGTCGATGTCTTCACCTTCCCAGACAAGTCTGGTAACAATATCCCCGACTCCGAAGGTATTCAAAGCTTGGTTAGCGCGGACGAAGATGGATCGACTGTGAGACTGTCAGTAGCACTTCTTACAAGTGGATCATTCTCCAAAAACATTTACCTATTTAGAAACATTCAATCAGGTTTCGAAAATCATGCACTTTGGTCACCAACTGAGTCAGAATCAGTATGATGTGCAAGAGACTGACGGGCTTTAGTTGCCCTAGTGAATATAGGTGGTGGTTCAGTGGTTTAATACTGAGACCAGAGAGAGTGGAGAGGAGAGCTAGGTTTTAACACCTTTATTCGTGCAAGTATAAAAGGCGAGTGAGTAAATGGTGAGGCACACCCTGACCCCATGAGGGGGCGGGGTGAGGGGGACGTGGGGGTCGTCGTATCGACGACACTGCGGCCAGCCAGGGATACAATTCAGGGATAATTTCACTGCATAATCATTATATTATAATCGAATATATCACATCCGTGTCGCGTTGTGGGTGGCATTGTGCCTGACCCCCGCTTGTCGGTGTTAAATGGTGGGCGCCGTCGCGGCTGACCCCTGCTCGTTGGCGTGAAGTGTGGGGTGCCGTTGCGGCTGATCCCTGGGAGCAGCGTCGGCGAAGGCAACGGTGCCATGGCGGCTGACCGTAGAGTCGAAATCGAAAGGCGACGGCAGTGGCGGCGGGAACGGCGAAGATGAAGACGGCGATGGAGATGACGGCGGCGGCAATGAAGAGGATGAAGGGAGATTGACGGTAGAGATGGAATGGTTTATAGTGATATGGCTCTATATTGGAGACACGCACCATTCCAGAATTAAACTTTTTTGGAGTACATAATATCATGTAGGCTAATCACCCCCTGAGGAAGACTGGGTGATAGTCGGCGATGACCGCCGTTAACAGGGCTATGCCCGTGGGTATGACCTAGGCCAACGCCTACAGGGTCACACGGCCGTCTATTCGCTTCGTGGCGACTTACATTGACACTACGCTGCTTACTATTGATGACCGATGAATTTCCTCTAAAATTTTGATTATTTCGCCCCTTATATTTCAAAAATGGTGCGCACTTGTCCGTGTCATCTGTTGTTGCCTTTTTGTTTTGGTGCTGGTTACGCATTCTTTTGGAACATGTGGGTACGCAGTCTTCGTTCTTATACTTTTGCACCTTGTTGCTGTCTTTAGCTTGTGCAGAATGGACTTCTAGTGGATATGTTTTACCCGAAAGACGGCGGAACTTGTGTTTTGGAAATATTTCCTCGTTTCTCGATGAATTGCCTGCTGATTTGGCTCCGTCTATGACCTTATTTTTAGGGTGTGCTTCTTCAAATATGAAGCCTTGAGGAAATAGCACTTTCGGTCTTATACTTGATTCTTCGCAGACTGATGCTAACCCGTAGCATATACTCTTAGTTGACTTTTCCTTAACATTTGTACCCTTTCCGTAGACTGTAGGGCCAAAAACAGTTCTTGATATATGCAATCCTGATGGAGTTCTTTGTCCATCCGTCGGGTTTGTCACGAGCTCGTGAAAGTAGTCAAGCCCGACTAGAATTCGTGGAATTTGGTGTTCTCCGCGAATTTTGGAGTTTGCAAGACATATGTCATTAGTTTTTAGGAAGGTTGCGTCCTCAGGTGATAGTTTGACGCTTCGAAAACCGTTTGTTATTCTCGGTTTCGTTTGGAATGTTAGCTCTAGTTCTTCACCAAAAGCGGTTCCAATTTTGACATTTACTGCGTGACTCTTAAATTTGTCTTCAAAGCCACCGATGCCGGATATCGTGCACATTTCGGCGCTTTGACGTGGTAGTCTCAGTCGTCTGGCTAATGATTCTTGAATAACAGTTTTCTGGGCTCCAGAATCGAAGAAGAACAGTGCTTTTTCGTATTCTCCTTTTCTATAGTTCCACACATTGCCCTCCGCCGTCATTAGAATAAGCTGATCGGCAGTTGTTCCACTTTTACTGGACTGAGAATGGCCGCTTTCGGTCAGAATTTGGGTGTTGTTGACCGTGAAATTCTCGTTGGCGCTTCTGTTGAAACGCTGATTTGAATTTTCTCTGAATGAATTTCGTCTTGATTGCATTCTTCTTTGTTGCGGACTATATGGTCGATTAGGATTCCTTTGCGATGCCAAGTCTTCGAGACATAACGAGGTGTGGTGCTTTTGTCCACATTGGCTACAGTCCGGTCTTTCGCAGTCGTAACTGTTATGGTCGAAGGAAAAACATTTCCAGCACCGACTTTGCTCTTTGAGTGCTTTTCGGCGAGTTGCTTTATCTGTTACCGTTCTGCATGTCATTGACGCGTGGTTATCCCTGTGGCAGAACAGACACGCTTCTCTGTTGAAGTGCCTGGCGTGGGGGTACTTATCTCTTGATGAGTTTACCCTATTGTACACTTGTACACTTTATGACCAAGCCTGCTCTCGACGTAACTCTTCGCGGCGATCTCTTTCTTCAAGTGACCCATGAGAGTCTCAACTGTTTGATTATGTTCCTTATGGCTCGTCACTAGGATTGGTTTGACAATGTCCTCTGGGAACTTGCTTAGAATGGTCTCCGACCACATTGGATCACATGTGCTTCGGACATCATAGCCAGCAGAGACCATTTGGTTTACTAGAAGTTGTATTTGTTGGAAAACTTCTAGGCAACAGTCAGCAAATTCATTGGCAGGCTCCAAATTCATCAGATTTTGAACTATTCGAGGCCGATTTGCTGAAGAATTGCCATATGCTTCTTTTAAAGTTGCTATCATCCACTCATAATTCTGTGGAAGAGCCTGGATTCCCTGTATAGCAGATTTTGCTCTGCCTTCTAAACTTTCCCTTAATAGTAGGATTTTCTCAACGACATCAAGTTCTGTACTTTTGTGAACCATTGTCTCGAAGATAGCCCAGTATTCGGCAAATTCATCGGCATTCCCATAGAATTTTGGAAGCGACACTTGTGGAGGTTTTATGGAACGATGAAGTCTCTGAGATGGTATATTCTGCTCCTGGTGTGGTGTCTCTCGAGAACCGACTTCGAATCTGTTATCGTCAGTTTCATTTTCGACAGCATTTTGTTCACAATTATGCTCCCTTATGCAACTAAGATCATTTGTTGTTTCAGTTATGACATTTTTTTGGGAAATATACCCGAGTTTGACGCCCATTCCTTCTCGGGCACTTTTTGATTCATCAAGTCTCGCTGTAAGCTTGAAAATCAATTTGTTTGACTCATCTATCACTACTTGCACTTGTGATTCTGACTCTATTAGTTCAATTTCTAGCAAGAGTTCCTTCCTCTCTGATTTATTTTTGCAACTCCTATACTCCTCTCTGATCTCATTATAAAGGTTTTGCAGATTTTCTCTGCCTTCTCTTATTTGTCTAATAGCGCTCTGTAATAATGCTATCGTAGAGCGGTTTATCTCGTAGTTTTCCTCATCTACGGCATGGTATTCGACGCTGGCTGTGTATTTTTCATACAGCCCTACCAAGTTTTTAAGCGTCTTCGAGCCAAGAATGATTGGCGTTTTGTGAAAGTACAGTGCCATTTTTTTTGCGGCTATGTACGTTCTTTTCTCTTTAGAATTCGAGAAATTTGCTCCAGGTACAGAGTACGGGAGACTTTGCTTCCTTTTTTTGCGGAAGATGTGCCTCTAGGTACAGAGTACGAGAGGACTTGATTGCTCCAGGTACAGAGTACGGGAGTCTTTGCTTCCTTTATTTGCGGAAGATGTGCCTCTAGGTACTGAGTACGAGAGGACTTTAACCCAATAGTAATGGGCGAATCGTAACGATTCTAGGTCTTTATCAACGACCTTTCAGAATGTCTCTTCTTCTCCAGGCGCAAAGATTTCACTCTTTGTACGCGGGAGGGATCTCCTGGTGTTAAAGACGTCACTCAGTAACACGGGAGTTTGTTGGCTACTTTAGGCCGATGCACCAAAACTGATGTGCAAGAGACTGACGGGGCTTTAGTTGCCCTAGTGAATATAGGTGGTGGTTCAGTGGTTTAATACTGAGACCAGAGAGAGTGGAGAGGAGAGCTAGGTTTTAACACCTTTATTCGTGCAAGTATAAAAGGCGAGTGAGTAAATGGTGAGGCACACCCTGACCCCATGAGGGGGCGGGGTGAGGGGGACGTGGGGGTCGTCGTATCGACGACACAGTAACTTCAAAATCGTCCCAAGAGAAAGTGTAAATAATCGGGGAGAGCGTGGCAAGTGCGACCGCGCCAAACAGTCGCCACATAGGGATGAGATAGGGACTGCTAAGAAGTTCCATTGACTGGTTTAATGAATGTGAAAAAGGTTAAATCCACTGATAACGAATTCGTGGTGTATGAAGTGATAAAGAGGTTGCGGATTTCTTAAACTGAAAGGTGGGTGTTGCATTTTGCTCAGTTGCTTCGGTGCGGAGTGGCGGTTCCTCAGATGTACTGCTGTACTATTGGTATTGTGTAGAGAGTTCGTGGTAGACGTGTTTATTTGGCACGTATATGTGGTTGAGTGACAATATGTGGGAGGTGATCGGCCTCGTCGACTTCTTCTGGAGGGCGGGGCGTGGAGTGGTGAGGAGGCATCGACGTAGACGGCGAGAGCATCGACGTAGACGGCGATACTGCGGCCGGCGACGAGGTTGATCTGGTGCGAAAATGGTGGTCCAGTGGAGATTCTGTGACAAATATGTTAATAATTATGACAACACAATACGATACTAAGCGATAATTTTTGAAAAGGTAAACCAACCAGTATTTCCTCTTTTTTATGTGGTTAGCAGCAGCTGATGCCCTGCTGGGGCACAGGACCGCATTGTGAGGTAACCTGCAATTTTGGCAGGTTACCCCGCACTCGCCCTGATGCTCGGTCTTCAAGCAGCGGGTGCAGAGTCCGAGCTTTGACGCCTGAACGGCTCTGGAAATGGCGTCCCTGTAGTGGGGACACCGTCCAGAGCCATGCCCATCAGTCTGGGCTTCAGGCGTGCAAAACACGCAGGTGTTTCTTGGAGCAGAACGCTCCAAGAGCACTGTCAGTGCCGACTCCAGTCGGTCCATTCGTCCTACAAGCGTCGCAATGACGTTGTACATGGACTCCAACTTGTCGTCGTAGGCTCGGAGGGCTTGGGCGAGTGGCGTCATGGAGGCGTCGGTCAGCTCGAGCTCGTCCAGGGCTTTGTAGAAGTCCGACATGGTAGCTATCGATACGATGCTTGATTGAGCTTGTTGCGCGACTTTTATACAGGTGAGCTGAGGACATCTCCGCCTCTTTTTTACTCTTTTGCCCCGATGGCGCGCTTAAGCGCACTCTTTAGCTCTTTTAGGAGCCGGTAGGGGACGAGAATTGCTCCCACTGGGGGCGAGCATGAGTGTACTCTTGTCTGGAGCACTCTTCGGCTCCCTCTTAAGTGTGCGTGAGGCGATGGCCATTGGGTCCATGCGTTGGACCGCCTCGGTGGGGGGTGGGGAAAGAACGTCGCGCTTGGTCGATATGGCAATGAGGGTCGCGCTTGCTCGTGGGCCCTGTATATTACGCGTTGTAAAACCCGCACCGTATGCGCCGCGCCCGGGTGCCGCGTTTGGTCCTTTGATTTTTGTGCCGCTTTCGTCGTGTGTTGACTCCGTCGAAGCAAGCACGGAACTCGCTCGTCGGCACTCCGTGAGCGACCGGACCGGCCTGGACCTCGACGGGACGGACGAAGATGGCCAGGTTGGTTCGAAAATTTTTTTGAATTTTGGGGTGCTGCCACCGCGCTTATTTATTGGCACCTTTACATAGCGGTGGAGCATCGGCTTGTGCGTGATTGATCATGCCGTGCCGTCGTTTAGTGGGTAGATATGTGACGGTCGAGGCGATCAATCGCGACACCAGCTTGAAAATCAATCGCTTTATATTGATTGTGTTATGCATGTGCATGCGTGTATGTTCTGTGCATACATATTATTGATTATTTACATATACCCGTACCCGTTGGTTCCCTTAGGTTAGGGTTGCACTTTACTGGCGCTCCTGGCGCTCGCGCTCTGGGCCTTGTCTGTTATTCACAAGGCTGGTGATTAACCTCCAGAGTGAACTAGTTATTGTAGTGGCCATTGAGCCTATCGCCCTTATAAATAGTAGGATAACTACCGGCCCGGCTAGGTATGTTGCGATGGCTAGAAAGGCGACTGACCCTATCGCTCCCGCTGCAAGTTCCCAGTGGGACTTGATAGTATTGATGAGCGGGTCGATATTGGGTAGGCTGAAGTTCATTATCCATTGGTGACGTAGAGGTACGTGGTGTGTCTCTGCGTCGAATATTGATCCGTTCGGCCTCGGTATGTGGTACCGAAGTGTTCCATTGATCAGAAACGGAGTTGGTCTCTCACCGCAATGTAGGATGCACTGCTCGTAGATTATTGGGTGTTCGAAGTAGAGAGTGATGTTATTCGTCTCGTTCGTTGGCCCACAATTTATGACGAATTGGTGGGATTCACAGGTGACCGTCGCCACAGCGTGGATCGGGGACTTGCAACTAGCTGTCAAATGAGCTCCGACATCACAGTTATAACACCCTGTTAGTTCCACGACTTGAATGGCGCAGTCTTGGTCAGCAACCATTTCTGCAGTGTCGCGCAGGATAATGGATTCAACCCTCAGTACGAGTTCTTCGTTGTTGGAATTTGCCACGATATCGCCTTTAACGGAGTTAATGTGAATATGTGGCGTTTCCATTGGTAGAGCATGTTCCGTTTCCTGGAGTTGGTGGATTGAATCTTCCGGGCACCATTGGCAATTGTGGACGGAGTTTTCGCATCTGCATCTGATGCGGTTGTGGCACGTCGAGAATTCGTTCTTGGCCTGACTGTGGCTGCTGCAGGCGACTGGTAGTTGGTAATTAGGCGGCAGTAGGTATGATTGATTGCCAGATACCGCGAAACGCTTCCCATCCAGCGATTCGCTTGGTTTTTGGATGGAAGCGACTGTGACGTTGAGGTTGCCGAGAGTTTCAGTCACGTATGGTACGAATGAGTGGTTGAGAAATCTCGTGTCATTAGCTATCGTTATTTCGACATCGAGCTTCACAGTTAGTGTCCACTGGTTACAATGGATGATCTCATACACGCTTGCGCTTTCTGGTTTGTGTATGACTCTGTAGAACCAGCAGCTTGGTACAGGCATGAGGCAGCCACATAGGATTCCTCCGCAACTGCTCAAGCATCCCGAGTAACCTGGGTATTTGGCTGTGAATTGGAGTTCCGGTATGATCTCGTTAGGAGATATTGTTTCGCATTTCTCCGTTGTGCATGATCCTGCTTCGGCGCACCTTTTCACATGGAAGACGTGGGTTTTCGTCGGCCTGGTGAAAAATTCCGTCACTTTCGAACACTTGTATTCGACGCTTCGTTTTCTGAACTTGATCAGGCCTACCGTTCTGTTTGCGTGTAGGACTTCCAAACAGATTTCCGACTGTAGTCGGTTGAAGAGCAGTTCCCGACTGTATTCCAAGTGGCAACGATGATGCTCATTGCACACCATCTCAGCTGAGTGGCGTACATAGCCGTGCTGGCAGGCGGTGGCTGAAGAGATTACGCATAACAGCGTACACATAATTAGTGTTGTACCACTTAGCGGTGTAAGTTCGAAGCTCGGCGCACTGGCTCCCCTAGTGCGTTGGTTCCCAGTGCTTCTTCTGGCATTTGTTCTAGCCGTTGCTTTGTAGTGTTTGATTATTTTTGCTGTCGCCCAAGTTATTACTAGGACGACTGCGATAATCAGGTAGATTGTAATAGCGGCTGTGATTATTGCGCCAGCTGGCCAGCAGTGCGGGTTGCCCAGTAAGGATTTAGAGAGCAGATATTGATGGTCGCAGAATTTTGGGCTGTCGCAATTTCTGCTTAGTTCTCTGATCCCATTTTCGGTGAGAGTTTTTAGAACAACTTTGGCCCCGCGTTCTGTTGGTGAGACTGGCAGTAGGTAGGTAAGTGTGCGAGTAGTACCCATCATAGACCGGCATTCGCCGTCAATGCATAGTTCGAACCAGCTATTGATTGGTGGAACGCTTACTACTCCGTTGGTGCATGATATCGATGACAGTTTCGTAGGCGGGTCTGCAGCTCTTGTCGGCGCCAGTATGGATAGCATAGCGATGAATGCGAAGAGTTTTGTACCTGCAGGTGTGCGTGAGTGGCTCACGTGTATGTCACTTTCCATATTTCGGAAAAATTCGAGAGCACGCTCTTTTGAGCTGCGGGGAAGTTTTTCCCGTCTCGTGTTGTTAGGCGTCGTCACGTCTGTTGGTGGCTCTTCGGCAGGTTTCTCGTCTACGCTCCGAATTTCGAGAGGATAGATTTTGTTGAGAGGCCGATGTATGACCCTGTGGTTGGGCATCAATATTTTGGCTGACCTGACGAGGCCGTCTTGTGAGGGAATTATCTCCACTACTTTGCCATAGGGCCAGCATCCTCTCGGGATTAGGTCTTGTTCTATCAGCACGACCTCCCCTAACTCAGGGCAAGACCTTTTCGTGTGCCTCGGCTGCTTTAGAGTTTGTTTTTGCATTTCTCTGAGAAGCAGCAGATATTCAGATTTCCAGCACTCCCAAAATTTGTTCGCACAATTCTCGGAATAGCGAATGGCTTCCCTTGCTTGTTCGCGAGTTTGAATAAATTCGGGATCGTACGTGGGGTCTTCATTCGCGCCGTCATCTGATATGTCAGCAAGAGAGAATCTGACATTCCCTTGAAGGAAGTCGATAGGCCGAAGAGGGATTTCTTCGATATCGTCCATATTCAGCTTAGTTAGTGGCCTTGTATTCAGTATAGCTTCGATTCGTGCCGTTATTGTGCACATTTCGGTGAAGCTCAGTCGTTTACGCCCTATAGATTTGTTAAGAGCTTTTTTGACTGAGGCCACAAGTCGTTCCCATACCCCACCCATCCACGGTGCGGCTGGTGGGTTGAACAACCATTTGATTTTTTCGGCGGCGGAATACGACATCAGGGAGTGTCCTGTGGTTTCGTCGTGCTCAAACATGGTAGCTATAATTTGTTCGCCATGCTTGAAATTGGTTCCGCAGTCAGTGCGTATTAGCTTTGGAACTCCTCTCCTCGATATAAAGCGTATAAAACTGCTCAGAAAGGCGCCGGTTCAAATATTCTCGACTACTTCGAGATGTACCGCTCGAGTTGCGATGTACATTTTCTCCTGGGTTTTCGAAGTAAACGGACCCATGAAATCGCACCCCGTGTTCTGGAATGGTTTGCATTCCACCACTCTGTCTGCGGGCAGAGGAGGCATATCGGGTGCACCCAGTGGGAGTCCTTGGTGCCTTTTGCAAACTGGGCAATGCCTTATGTATTTTTTGAAGGCGTGTGATGCACGGGGGATCCAGAATCTTTGGCGTGCGATAGCGAGCGTGTGCTCTTTCCCACAGTGTGCATTCTGACGATGAATCTGCTCGACGATTAGGCGTACGAGTTCTGATTTCATCGGGACATAAATCGGTGATTTGGTGTCAGCAGGAATTGCCGCATTTTGTAAGCGGGATTTGTGTCTGATTATTCCCTCGCTGTCCATGATAATGTGCTTGTCAGCAAAGCGCTTTTGGACGTCCACGAGGCTCTCCGAACTTTGTTCTTGACGAAGGATAATTTGTTCGGCGACCTCTAGGTCATTGGACGTGATATAGGTGTCCGTGCTGAACTTAGACAATATTGCATCCGGTTTGGATTTTATTGTCCGCGATTTATTGGTTAAGTCGACCCATTTGTTCAAGCCCTTTCCGATTAGGGAAATGACTCTGGTTGCTTTGCCAAGACTTGAGAATCGCGTCAAGTCTATTAAACTTGATTTTTCGCGGTTTTCAATAATTATGTTGTTGGCCAACAAAGCCGGTGTAGGATCGTCTTCTTCACCATCTGGTGGACTTTGAGCGATAGCCTCAATCGATTTTATAGGCCAGGTGTCGCTGTTGGACTGTAGCCATCGAGGGCCCTCAACCCAATCATGATCCTTGATGGATTCGGTGGTTAAACCTCTTGTACCTGCATCTGCAGGGTTATGAGTGGTTTCCACGTGATGGAAGGAAACGCTTGATACCATTGCCTTCGATCGTTTTCACGATTTTTTGTATTCGATCGCGAGTGTTTGCTACGAAGACTGGCAGTTTTTTGGAGGATTTTAACCACCAAAGAGCGATCTCGCTATCTGTGACGATGGAAATACTCTGTATTTTTTCCTTCATGATTGAGGTAATTGACTGAGTTAGCCTGGAGGCCATGAGTAGACCGAGAAGTTCCAGGCGTGGAATTGTCTGGCGGCACTTTTTTGGCGTCAGACGGGTTTTACCACTAATTAGGCTGGTAATCGAGCCTGTAGCGGTGCTCTGCCCATAGGCGCACGCTGCGATCGCGATATTACTAGCGTCGGCGAATGTCCACAATCGGAATTTGTCATCTGGCAGACTGGTGACGGCTCGCGATACCGTAATTGTGGCATCGTTCACCTCGGAACATAGCTGGTTCCATTTGCTTTTGACTGACTCTCCAAGGGCAGTTTTCCAGTCTGCTCCGGAGTCAAATACTTGTCTCATCATTGATTTCAAATTGACAAGTAGTGGAGCCGCAAGCCCTAATGGATCATAAACCGAGTTGATTTGGCTCACAATGACCTTTTTTGTGAGTTTATCGGCTTGGCTGAATTTTGTGCTGACAGTGAAGGAGTCTGTTTTCGTGTGATACGGTACTCCTAGTAGTTTCACGTGTTCGGCGTCTAGTCTGTCTTTTTCGGGGATTCCGACGTTGACTTGACTTGAATTTGATGTATACTCTCTCAAATTCATCCCAATCTTAGCGAAGAGCTGTTTCGATTGAACGTATTTCTCTAAGGCTTCAGTTTCATTTCGGGCCCGGAGAAGAATGTTGTCCACATACAGGCTGTCCGAAATCTCCTTTGCTAGCGGTGTCTGGCAGCTGTTGAGATACGCGGACAGAGCCATATTCAAGATGCTTGGGGAAGCTGTTACTCCAAATGGAAGTCTCTTGAATCTGTAGTGTATTAGGTTTTCCTTCGTTGGAGGCAGATTGGTGTCTTTTAACCAAAGAAATCTGCATAGATCCTTGTGTGAGTCCACCAGCCGTATTTGGGTGAATGCGGCTTCGATATCACACATTAGGATGATTTTGCTATCACGCGATGTTAGCAAAATATCGTGGATTTTGTTCACGAATGCTTCACCTTTGTGCATCACGTCGTTCAAGGAGAGTTTTCCTCGTCTCTTAGATGATGCATCAAAGACTATACGTAAAGGCACGTTTTTAGTGGGTCTCCATACACCAGCGTGTGGCATATAATATTCTCCCACTGCGCCTTCATCAGAATGTGCGAAGGTTTCAATCATGCCTTCGTTCTGGTACTTGTCAATGATTTTGCCGTACCAATGACGCTGCTCGCTGTTGTGTTTCAACGTCATTTGAAGCGATTCTAGTCGGCGGATCGCTACGATGTAGTTATCCTCCAGCTCTGTGATGTTATCTTTGAGTGGAAATGGGGCCGTTATGCGGCCGCCTTCAAAGGAAATTTTCTTCGAGTATTGCTCCAGATATCTGTAGACTTTTTCGTCTGACTGGTACTCATCTTGAGAAATTCCAAGTCCTTCTAATTCGAACATTTTTTGAAGGATTTCTTTCTCGTCAGACTCACATACGGCAGTCATTCCGTAGGAGATCGTTGACGTATTTTCTCCACTGACTGTCCCTTTGCCATATATTGTTGGTCCGAAGACCGTTTTGGCAATGTGTAGGCCAGTTGGAGTTTTTATGGCGTTTATAGGACCAGTGACCAGGTCATGGTAATGGTCTAATCCCACAAGAATGTGTGGTTTTTGTTGTTCACCGCGAATTTTCGAGTTCGCCAGGCAAATGCTGTTTGCCTTCAAAAAGGCCACATCAGCCGAACTCAGGTTGACGCCTGGAAACCCGTTTGTAATGACAGGTTTCGTTTGTACCTCCATTTCGAGCTCTTCGCCGTAAGCGGTGCACACTTGGAGGTTAATTATGTGGCTTTCGAAGGTTTCAGTATGTCCCCCTATGCCTGACATAGTGCAGAGTTCTGTTGTCTGCTTTGGCGCCCCTAATTGGGCCGCCAATGATTCTTCGATGACGGTTTTTTGTGCGCCCGTATCGAAGAAAAAGAGAATTTTTTCGTATTCTCCTTTGTTGTAATTCCAAACATTGCCTTCGGCTGTCATTAAGACGAGCTGTGAGGAATTTGGAATGTTTCTGGGTTTTGGTTCACCATTTTTGGAACACATTTGCAGATTATTTGAGTTGAATCTGCTTTGCCCATTCTGATTGGGGAAATTTCTTTGTTCCCTTTGGAATCGAACTGGTCTTTGAGTGTTTGGACCTGTTCTTTGTGACTGATTCCTGACGGGTGGTGCCTGGGTAGTTGGCTGTCCACCTTCTCTTTTAAAACAGAGACTTATGTGGTGCTTTTGCCCACATCTCGAGCAGTCTGGTTTACTGCACTCGAAGCTGCTGTGTGCTGATGAGCAGCATTTCCAGCATCTGTTCTCGTCTGCTAACACTTTTCTGCGCACCCCTTGATCGGTAACAGATCTGCATGTCATCGAGCCGTGATTGCCCTTCTGGCAAAACAGACATAGGTCGTTATTATACGACCGACGAGTGGCGTGCCGCTGTTCGCCAGGATGAGGTCGAGTCTGGTCGCCAGAGTGGTCGCCAGAGCGCCCGCCGACGCCAGCAGGGTGCCAGACTTGAGTGGCGCCAGAGCGATAAGGTCGGTACTCTGCTGTTGAGTTGTTTGCTGAGTGACCTAATCTCCTCTCGACGTAGGTTTTGGCGGCTATTTCTTTCTTTAGGTGGCATAATAGGTCTCCCACCGTTTGGTTGTGCTCTGCTTGTGTTGAGATGAGCACAGGTTTCACGATATCGTGAGGAAATTTGGCGAGAATAGTTTCGCACCAAATAGGATCATGAGTGGTTCTTACGTCGTATCCTGCAGATACCATCTGATTGACGAGAACTTGTATCTGCTCTAGTACGAGAGAGCAACTATCGGCAAATTTTGCGGCCGACCTCATGTTCACTAGCTTTTGGACGATTTGCGATCTATTTGCGGTGTAGTCGCCGTAGGAGTCCTTTAGAGTCCTAACCATCCACTCATAGTTTTGTGGCAACGGTTGTATGCCTTGTATTATGGTTTTTGCTCGACCACTGAGGCTTTCTTTGAGCAAAAGTACCTTTTCGATGACGTCCAATTCATGACTTTCATGAACAAGCGTCTCAAAAATTGCCCAGAATTCTGGGAATTCCTCTGCATTACCGCTAAATTTGGGTAGTGTCGCTTGCGGAGGTTTTATAGATCGACATAAGTTTCTGGACCGTCGATTTATGGGCTCAGATTGGTTTGTGCCCGTTGTTTCTTCTGTTTCTCCAATTTCGTCTATGTTATTTGGAGTGCTAGAGGATTGTTCTCCTTCTAGCTCAACCCGTTCCGATCTCTGAGACCGTGGGGTCGCGTAGCCCAGCCTGATTTCCATTTTGTCACGAATGGATTTTGCTTCATCAAGGCGAGCTGTCAGCATGAAGCTGAGGTCGCGGGATTCCGCCAAAACTGTCTGTAGTTTTGACTCTTCCTCGATTTGCTCTATCTCGAGCAGTATGTCTTTTTTATCAGACTTTGTTTTACAATTCCTGTACTCGTCCCTTATTTCGGTGTACAGGGTTTGCAGATCGTTTCTGCATTCTGCGAGCTGTTTTATACTGCTCTGAAGCAGGGCTATTGTCGACCTGCATTTATCGTAGGACTCGTCGTCGATGACTGAAAAGTCCACCCTAACAGTGTATTCATTATACCTGGCAGTTAGGGTTTTGAGCGAAGTTGCGCTCAGTAGAATAGGCGTCTTGTGGAAGTGTAGCGCCATTTTGATTTGATTTCCTCCTTCCTTTTATTCCTTGTGAGAGATGTTCACGTACGTTTCCGTGAGTGAACTATTTTCTCTGATGAAAGAGTGCTCCTGGTACTGGTTTGTACGGGAGACTTGGCTTCTAGGTACGACTGGCGCACGAGAGAAGATTGCTCTAGGTACGACTGGCGTACGAGAGACTTATAGATGCGGTTGGGTTAGAACCGGCTTTAGCTCTACAGAGCTTTGATCTTCAGGTGTTAAAGATGGCGGTCTTTTAACACGGAAGGATGTGGCTTATTTTAGCCGATGCACCAAATGTACTGCTGTACTATTGGTATTGTGTAGAGAGTTCGTGGTAGACGTGTTTATTTGGCACGTATATGTGGTTGAGTGACAATATGTGGGAGGTGATCGGCCTCGTCGACTTCTTCTGGAGGGCGGGGCGTGGAGTGGTGAGGAGGCATCGACGTAGACGGCGAGAGCATCGACGTAGACGGCGATAGCAGAGGAGTACATCGCCTCCGAGAATTAACCTACAAAAGCATGGCGGGTCCCTGGCCTGGGTTCCTCGAAACCGTGGGTTCTTGTTGTCGTGAGAAATTATACCTGATCGTATACCAACCTTATCGCGGCAACCTGAACTGGCGAAACGTTAATTGCCACAGTCGGAGTCAAGGGTACCGTAACCTCGGTGGCCGTGGGGCGCGTTATCTCCGTAGCGATAAGACGTGGTAGGCTCTTTTCCGTTGGCGGCGTGCGGTTGCACAGCGGCAGCCGCCAACGCCAACGCCACCTTCGCCCTGTTCACGCGTCTAACGCGGGAGTGATCGTCGTAAGAGAGCCAAGAACGGTTGATGATGCGTGTTGATGGCTGAGTGGATAGCTCTGATGATTGCTGCCCAATTGTTGGAGGTTCACATCCTACCAAGTGCGAAGTTTTTGCAGCGCTCAGTTTAAGCACTCACCTGATCGTTAACCTTTAGACCCTCCACTTGCAGGAAACTAGGAGTTCCTCCGTTAGCCTAGCCGCGAAGCAAAGCCACGCGGCTACGATACAATAGGTTAATCAATGGTTTAGGCTAAAGCTTGGGTGAGGTGACTTGTGCAGTAGGCTAACAAAGTATCAGCGAATTTGAATGGCTGACAGACTGTTAACACTTTGACGACAATATGAGCCACCGGTGGCTCATGCGTGTCCGTCCGCGTGGGACATTATGAGCCACCGGTGGCTCATAACATAACGCGCGGGCGCAAGCGCGTGTCCCACGGCGCGTCCAGCGCAAAACAGCGATTGTCGTCAATGTGTTAAGATGAGATGGAATGGATTCTGCTACGGACATAACGCGCTCCACGGCCACCGAGGTTACGGTGCCCCTGAGTGCGACTGTGGCAATTATCGTGCCATTCCTGAACTTATCCACTGGCGGAGATACCCAATAAGGGCTGGTCATTTTACGATTCACGGTCTCACAAGGGCCTAGATTCATGAACGACGAGTGGTCTCCGAAACCGCAACCGGAACCAGATGGCAGACTCGATGTGAGATTGCGTCTAACGTAGGAAGTTTAGGATATGTAGAGAAAGGTGGGCGCTGGTCGGGCTATATCTCGGGGTTGATCGGGGTTCATGCTGCACCTGTAATCCACATAACATCTTTATTTTTAATATTTATACCACAGCCAGTTGATTTGTTCAGGAAAAATGCTCTACTGGCACAACGACACTACATCTGGGTAGCCGCACAACTCCTTCTACCAGTCATCGTTGGTGCAGCAGTGATGACTGTCACACTGATAGGCACGAAGGTAAAGGATACCCGGAGAAGATAGCGTTGACACCTTTGATTATCCCACAAGCCTTATTCCGAGAAAGCAAAATGCAAAGAAAGGAGATGACGCCTAATGTTGTGATACAACAAACCCTAGTCACCTATATAAAACGGATGACTATGCCTAACCCTGGCTACACCAATTAGAGTGGGTTAAACCCTCGTAAGTAGGAAAATGGCTTGCAACCACACCAACAGGGCGATCCACATGAAGTGTTACGCGCTTTAGGAAAGCCATTTTTAGACATTCCTCGCATTTTCGCGCTTTTCTATCACGCTTCCGTATTTCCCTTTTCCTTTAGTGTTATTATGGTCAGTCGTGTTCCCATTTTCCATTCAAACATGGCTTCACTAGAAGACCGTTTCGCAATAGTCGCATTGTTCAAGCGCGGTCTCCTTGTTCCTCGATCTCAAAGTCGCTGAAAATGCATCGGGTGCAAGTTTATCGAGTCATCAAACACTTGGACGAGACTGGAATTCGCAAACCGTCTGAGAGGAAGACCACAACGATCTCCGAGGATCCTAGCTTTTCGAAAAGTTGTCAAAGATAAAATCAACCGGAATCCTGCAAGAAGCATTAGGAAACTGGCGAAGAGCACAATGTGAGTGATGCAACCATGCACAAACTGACTAGAGATAATCTGAAATTTCCTTACAAATTCGCGAACGGTCAAGAACTTTCCGAAGAAATGAAGACATCAAGATTGGAGAAATACAGAAGGATGATGGCTACTACGCGCGGTGACAAGCTCGACCGGATTCTCTTCACAGACAAGAAGATTTCTACTATTGAACAGCTTCAAAATGCGCAGAATCAACAGGAATTTTTGCCAGGAGGATCTCGTCGAGCCGTCAACATCAAACGAACTCAATTTCGACGGTTACTGACGGTATGTGCTGGAATATTGGGGCTAAGCAAGACAAGGCTTGTTTTTATTCAAAAAATGTTGAAATCAATGCCGAATTGTATAGAAAGCAAATTTTGGAGGAGAAGGTGTTATAGTGGGCACAAGAAAGTGCTAAGAACGTCGACTGGACGTTCCAGCAGGATTGGCCACCAGCCCACAGTGCCAAGAAAGTCTGGAGCGATGTAAGGTCAAACCTCCGGATTGCTGAACAAAAGAAATTTGGCCTTCAAACTCGCACGATCTCTTCCTATGGAGTTCGCTATCTGGTCGATCCTAGAGCAAAAAGCCTGCTCTTCTAGACGAGGATCACTAATTACCCTGAAAAGAGCCCTAGAAAAAGCACGGAACGAAATTCCACCGAACATGATCGCACGCGTTCTCAAAAGTTTCCGAAAGAGACTGGACTCTTGCATTGAACGGTGGCCATTTCGAATCTGATGTATGAAGTGTGATGAAGAATTTTTTGTCTTTCCGCCGAATGTACTTGTAGCCTATTTGCTCCGTTCAGTGAAGAGCTGCAAGTAGTTTTTTGTGTAATGCTTCATGCAGATCACCCTATATAGCGCAGAGTCACGAAAACAGTGGAATATGCAGGGTGGTGAATAAATACGTGCGCCGTATAAAGTGTTATAGCTTTTTTTGCCAACGAATATTTAAAAAAATGTGATTGCGTATAAGAGAAAGACATAACATTTCATAGTTAAGTAGGGTTCTCAAAGCAGCTGCTATGAGCTTTGATATCGACTCTCATTCGTTCATTCATCGAATAGGTGGTGCGCCGCAGATACCTGACCCCAATATTTCTTCATATTTCGAAAAAGGTGGCGAATGTCTTGTTGTAGACTCCTAAGACATTCCCCATGTTCGACAGCAAGCTAAAATGGATTAAGGATTGGGTTATTCGAAGGCTATAAATCTTTCGTCAAAGAAGAGCTGATTTCGGTCACAAGAGGTGGATTTTAATTTTGGCTCCGTGAAGCGAAATGCAACACCACTGGAGGGACTATTCGGCATGTTTCTGTAACCCGAGCAGTATAGCTTCCCTGTGAAAGGATTGCTGAGCTTAGCATGACTTATCATCTTTTTCATCGATAAAATCGAAACAGTCCTGCTCAGAGTACCGATACTAAAACATGAAGGATTCAGGTAGCAGACTTTTTGCGTTAGTTCCCTGATTGTAATTGCACGTCGGGGTTGGGCTAATGAGATGGTGGTGATTGTCAAAGTTTCCTTGCACCTCAACGGTAAAAACTGTAACCTAAATCCAAAGGACGTCTTCGCTGCGGCGCACCCTGACGAATTGCCGCACTTTTTCGCATTTTTTAAGGAAAGATATGAGTTTTTCCGATTTTTCTTCTCTCGTTCGGTGAGGTGTTGTGCCTCCACATATGATAACTACAAAGCCCAAGCTCTTCTTCCAGTATTAATCAAACTGATTTGCAAAAAGGTGGAGCTGCTTGGATATCTTATTCAAGCTAACATCATCATGTCGGTCCGTGCTCTTTCTAATAATCCCATGCTCCGCTAGCGTGTTCAGCGCCCGCTTCCGTTACCTTCGTGGATTGAGTGAGTCACGTACTCCCTACACTCACTGCTTGTCAGTCTTCCACACGTTTATTCGAGGAACTCCGAGCCACGACAGAATCAGCGAGCTAACCATGCCGCTCGGAGCTTCTTGCGCAATCGCATTACAACTCGAATAGTTCCTCGCTACTCTTCAAAAAAAAAAACAAATTTCTTTCATACAGAACACAATTGCCAAAATTTAACAGAATTTCACGCGTACGTATTTATTCGCCACCCTGTATAGGTCAACAACCTAAATTTAAGTTGAAGTGATTGTGACAGTTTCCCTCGAACAGCCGACCTGTCACATGGGTTTGTCGTTGGAACGGACACCCTTGCGGCGCGCCTGGTACAGCGGTAGGAAGCGCTACTGATGCTAGCATGTTCGAGCGATCGATCCTCGTCCAGGCCAGCTAAACTTTCCTCCCTCCGAGGTTGGGTATTTTGGTACCAGACTCCTCTAGGAAGGTGAAGACACTGATTTGGTACAGCGGCTTGCCCCCCAAGTCATTGTATGGGTCAAGTACTCATTCACCATGCCTCTACGATTCTGAATGGAATACGAATGCGTGGTGCACTTGGCACATCAGCGCCCACACTTCTTTTATCTTTTACCGACACCCTTTTTTGCTCTTTCGAAGCTTGGCTAGGGTTTCTACCTGTGATAGGATTGAACCCTGATCATCAGCCACGGCTTTTTCAACCTCTCGGCCACCCCGTCCCGGGAGATTCTCCAAAATAAAAAGACAAAACAACACAAAAACTCACAGCCCAGTAGTAATGTAAATGTAAGTGCAGAAGAACTGCTCAAAATTATCAAATTATCACAACTCATGTTTACTGCTCAGCGCGATGTTAATCTGGAAGTAGAAACCTAGAGAGAATCTGTCGTGAACTGCAGAAAATTTGAACTTCGAGCAAATTTCGAAGTCTACTCCGGCTTCTCCATTAATTATGCTTTTTATTTCATAATCTATTTAGGTAGCAAATTCAACGGCAACCGTTATATTTCATGAAAAATACAAATTACCGAAACGAGATTGTGGACGTTATGACCTTCAATATGTGTGAGTTTTCTTCATTCATTACATGAGACATTTTCTCTTGTGTCAGCTTTTTAATCATCTATTTATTTACGATAATTCAATCAACAAAACATAAATACAAAAAAGCATTACAATATTGTTGGACATAGAGTTATGATAAGATAGAAATCCAACTTAAATTGACAAATAACTCGCTGGAAAGGATAAAAGAGGATAAGACATTCCGTGAAGGAACAGATAGACAATAACTCAGCGAGATAGTGATGCGACAAGAGAAGTGTGAGGAAGAAATAATAGTAAAGGTAAAGGTAAAAATAAAGGTGTGGCGTTGATAAGTCTCCCAAGGACGCGTTGCCGCATTCGTGTTCCATTCAGAATTATGGGTGCATGGTGATTGCATATTTCCCATTCAAAGACTTCGCCATACCAAGTCAGTGCCTTACATCCGCCATACCAAGTCAGTGCCTTACCTTCCCAGACAAGTCTGGAACCAATTTATCCGACCCCGGAGGGATAGAAAGCTTGGTAAGCCGGGGCCGATCGCTCGACCATGAACTATCACCATGGGCACTATTGCACTTAATGTACCGCACTAATTTTCGTTCAAAACAGGTCTAAATGAGGTCCAAAGGAACGACGAGTTGAGCCTCAACAAAATTGCTTCCGACTTGAATATCTCGCGATGCAGTGTTGAAAACATTGTGAAAAACGAACTGGGTCTTTGCAGTCATCGAATCTATCGCGGACAAGCCCTCACGGACCTTCCGAAAAGGGATAAGCTCGAGAAGTGCCGGAAACTTCTTGACTTCATTTGCGCGGGCCGCCTTTCTGATATCATTTGAACAGATGAAAAACTTTTCACTGTTGAGGTCGCTCATAACAGTCAAAACCATCGCCAACTCTTGTCGCCGACAGAAAAAAGTCCCGAATCCGTCGTGTCCATTCAAGGACCATGTTCCCAAAGTCTGTGATGGTTTGTGCTGGCATAACATCTGAGGGCAAAACTCCGCTTGTTTTTGTCGACAAGAACATTAAAATCAACTCTGATGTTTACCAGAATGTCATTTTGAAGGAAAATTTGGTTCCATGGGCTAAAGAGCACTTCGCAGGACGGCAGTTTATACTTCAGCAGGACTGGGCGCCAGCACGTGGGTCGAAATTCTCGATTGCTTTCTGCGAGGAGCACTGTCCGGGATTTTTGGGCGAGGATATGTGGCCGTCAAACTCTCCAGACCTAAATCCAATGGACTTCACGGTCTGGAGCTATTTGCAGCAGAAGGTTTCGTTGAATTCTCATCGAAGTTTGGACAGTTTGAAAGCAGCTCTGGTGAGACAGTGGCAGAAGATAGATGTCGACTACTTGCGGCCCACAGTAAGCGCAGTCACCAAGCGACTAGAGGCCTGCATTCGAGCAAAAGGAGACCGTTTTGAACAATACCTGGAGTGAATGATCCATTATTGTCTTGTAGTTTTATAATAAAAATATCGTCAAGATCGTTGTTGTCTTTCACTTGTTTTAGAGAAAAATATAGCGGACCATACTTTCCAGCCACCCTGTATAATAGGTCGGGAGAGGCGTCCTAACTATAAATAACATCATTGGTCAGGGAGTTTCCAGTGGTAACACGTGGAGGCCCGGACAACACCACCAATTTTGCTCGAGGTCACAGCTATTGTGCCAGTGCGGCCATAATTCTACAATAACATCTCAAACAACATCAACAAGGATAAAAAATGGCTGCCGTATCCCAAAACTTGAAAAACAGTCCTTGATCTCTGAATTCCCGTCGCCACAGAAACTCGTTGAGATAGTCGACACATCGCTTGTTGTTGATCCCGTACCGTTTCTTCGACATCATCTTCAGTTTCTTCCAGCAGCTCTCTATGTTCTGCGTGTGAGCACCTGTAGCCGGGTTGATGAAGTTCATTCTGTGGTTAACAATCAGATGGTTGTAAAGCATGGGGAGGCTTGTTAGGTTGTTGTACGCTCTTCATGAGTCGCTTGCAATCGTTGTACCCGGTAAGATGTGTCGACAAAGAATACTTTCGAGCGTTCGAGCATCGCGTCGTCGCACCAGCTTCAGAAACGCCCGTCCAGAGCCTACCTCGATTCCTCCGAAGAGCCACTGATGACTTCGGACGACTCTGCCTCTGTTGTACTTTCAGCGAGTGAGTAGAGTCTCGTCAATCTGCACAGTAACTCCAGGCCCTCCAATGCGAAACCGGTTTCTCTTGTAGTGCGTCGCCGAGATGTCTCTAAAGAACTGGTGCCACTGGATGACAGTCTTGGTGCTGATACCGAGTCCGTAACTAAGATCCTCTGCTCGTCCGTACTCTCTGATCCAGTAGTAACTAAGCGCGAATATCGACTTTGGGCTCAGGTGCGAACGAAAGAATGACGACTGCTTTACTCCAATAGTTGGTTTAGTGGAACCACGACAACATGACCTATAGTGACAGATCCACCTGTTTCCGCTAGAATTTAGTCGCATTCGTCTTCGGCAGCGGCGACATTGTGACGGTCCAGGAAGCAATCCCATATCTCGCAGCCACTCGTTGAAATCCTTATCTGATAGGTGCAATTTTTCATACAGTTTCTTCATCGTGAAACCGTGAAGCTCTTCCGAACGCTTCTGCTGATGTGCTATCGTCAGGAGCTTTGTCCTGCTGTTTATTTTAATATCTGTGCCCTCGTAGGTCTAGTATTACTAGCAGGGAGACCGACGACAGAGTACGCATTCCTCTGCGCCTCTGGCCGCCGCCGCGCAATTTCCTCCTGTAGGAGAGGCGATAAGATCTTATCATTGCGAGCTTGCCAGGGATTTCCGCACTTAACGACCATCAGATTCGTTCTTTTCATAGCCGAATACCCCTATTAGACCTGTTTTGAACGAAAATTAGTGCGGTACATTAAGTACAATGGTGCCTCACCATGAACTCGGGATGCAAACGGAGAAAGCACAAGGTATAATATCAAGTTATAATACCAAGGATACTACTGAAATGGAGAGCTTGGATAGACCTGGTCTATCAAGGACACTTTTAAACTGATATCTAGCTGAGGGCGAGGTCCGCTCCTCCTACCTGCTGCCAGTGGATACTCCCCGGTAAGGGGTGAGTTGGTCGCGGACCAACGAGTTCAACCGTCAGGTTCATGTTGACAAGCCGGCTTGTGGTCAAACCCCGTCACAGAACTATGATTGAATGTTGCCAAGATAATCCAGTGAATGCTAGGACGTTACACGGAAGTGGCACGCAGGATCTCCGTCCGAGCCCTGTGGACAGCAAGCGAGGACTACCGACGAACGGATGACCTCGGGTAAACAAGCTAGTTCGAGTAGGGACGCTAAACGTAGGAGCGCTGAGTGGAAATTAAGAGAGCCTGCTGATCTCCTAGAGAGAAGAAACATCTAGATCATGTGCTTGCAAAAAAAAAGCGATGGAAGGGAGAGAAGGCCAAGGAGATTGGAGAAGGAGTCAAAGTCTTTCATAAGGGTGAAGACAGCAGAAAGAACGGCGTAGGCATAGCGGTCTCGGAGTCTATCAAAGATTTGGTGTCCGATGTTCATAGGGTCAGCGATAGGTGCCAAAAATGAAGACGCTGAACGAGTTGTGGACTTGGCGGGCACCCACGACCTGTCAATCTGCAGCACATTCATCGCCAAGAGGGAGAGAGTCAGAAGATGACCTACTGCAGCGGAGGTCGTAAAACGGAAGTCGACCAGATCCTGGTGTGAAGGCAGGATCTGGGGCCGTATGCAGATGTCTCCCCGAGAGGCCCCAAGTGACCCCTCGAGGGAAGCGGGGACGAATCGAGAGGACCCCGGTATGCACATGTCCGAGGACGGCTCTAGGGGACGAGCCACGCCTACAATTTCCGGGATCGCCGTCCCCCTAGCCTTGAGTAGGGGGACGAAGGCGATGGCGCACCAATTTAGCGGTGGAGCGCTGCGGCTGCCAATCAGCTGAGAAGAACGGAAATGGGGAGGCGTTATTTATTTGATATTTCGTTATGATTATACCTTTCCGTGTTGAAAGGTGGGAAGTTTATTAGCGACTAATAAATCTTGCTGCCTATCAACACCGTGAAGCACAATCATAACGAAATAGCTACACATCAATGTCGAGGTTTCAAGAATGCAGGATTTGTAATCTACTTTGTAGTTTTGAGGGCACTATTAAATTTACGACACTCCGGCAGCGGAAAAAAATTTATTTTACATTTCGCTCATACTTCGTTTTTTTTGCTTTGTTTTCCGGAGCGCTGATCTTGATTCTGGCAACCGTTTCCCGAATTTAGAGGAAACAATATCATATTTATGAAAAGAAACGTACCCACTGAGAGTGGTCGCGCTTTTATGGATTGAATAATACATCAGTTCTTTTTGCTAACAACATATCGGATGAAATTCGTTCATCCTCGTCGACCTTCTCGGATGGTCAGAAGGTTCAGAAGGTTTTTTTTCTTTCTTTTTCTTATTCTTATGGAGAGCCTCTGTGGACAAGTACTTCCGCGCTGAATAGCTCAAGAAAGCGAACCGTTGGCCTACGACCACTTCTCCAATTAAATTCTCCAAAACTAAATCGCATTGTCGTCAATTTCACTTTTGACTTGGCAGTGAACAGTGTAGAGCCCTATAGTCGCTAGTACCAGTGGGCTACTTGAACTTTTACTCAACTCAAAATGCACTCAATTGCCCTCAAAATGCAATGACTATGCACTACATAGCTTTTTTTACTAAAGGCAGTGCAGTGGACGGCCGGAGAAGCGCAAAGCTATTGCGGAAATACGTGCACCCCCTCCTCCTTTACTGCTCTACCTTGCTTTACTGCCGCAGTAAAGTCTGAAAGGGCCTTAATACTCGAGTGACGCGAATTCAGCGCTCCAACGCCCTTTTCGCGACACGGCTGCGTGCGTGCTAATACCGGGGGTTGATCCCCAAGTACATCTGCATACGGGGGCCTCCCCGCGTGTGGCACTTGGGGATCGGCCCCTCGAGGGGCTCCACACTTGTGGCGCGCCTCGAGGGGAACATCTGCATACGGCCCCTGAAAGCATTCAAAGACGTAAAGGTGCATTCAGGCGAATACGTCGCGACGCAACGTAGGCCGCTGGTTGCAAATGTGAGCGTTTTGCTACCTCCTAAGATGAAGGAGAGGACTGAACCCAAAATTCGTTGGTGGAAACTGAAAGATCCTGTGAATAACGAGCTAAAGAGGGCAGTGTTAGCCACTGGTCTTCCGAACCCGGACGAGCCATTTAGAGAGACATAACGACAGGCAGCATCATGCAGCACGGTAGAGGAAGTACTTAGTGAAAGCAAAGGCGGACCGAAAGGAGACACGTCTGCCTGGTCCAGAAGTACGAACTTCAGAATGCGGTGAGAGAAAGAAAAGGCGTTCTAGACGCGGCAGACATCTAGATCACCGAATGTCTCGCCAAATACAGGGAGTATAGGAGAAGTGCGAAGGCTGCGGTGTCGCAGGCGAAAAACTCCTGTACGAAAAGTTGGAACAACCACAGGCTGAAAAATTTGACTTCGGCTGGGTAAAAGCACGACATCGGGCAGGACTGGACGTTAGAATAGCGAGGGTCGTGAAGAACCGTTTCAAGAGCGCGAGCAGAAGTTAAGGATAGATGGAAAGAGTATTTCAAAGGGTTTTTAAATGAAGGGTTTTCTCGAGAAAAGGCCGTTGAAGCGGAGCCAGTGGTAGCTCCCATAGAGCATTGGACGGAGAAAGGTTCAGAGCGCTCCGAAGAATAGACGGTTGGCAAGGCAGTTGAACCAGACGGGGTGCCTGTGGAAAGATGGAAAGTGCTAAAAGGGTATGCAATGAGTTGCTTAACGAGGTTTCTCAACACGATCAAAGCTGAGGGTAGGATGCCTGAGGCTTGGGGAGACAGCATCATCGTACTGATCTTCAAGCGGAAGAGGGATGCGATGGAATGCTCTGACTACAGGGGGATCAATTAACACCCCATAAATAAACAGATAAATAACGATAAATGACATGTATAGTAAATAATGGCGCACCTAACAGTGTAAATAAAAATAAAACTAAAGATAAAATAAAAGAAGGTCAACAAACGGCAGGTAGCAGGCTCAGGAAAATGGTAATGGTCCATATTCCCCACCTCACAGGAGCGATTCGGATTTATTCCGGGTAGATCTACTGTGGATGTGATCTTCATAGCCAGGCAGGTAATGAAGAAATACCGAGAAAAGCGCAAAACCTGCTATTTGGCATTTCTGGATCTGGAGAAGGCATACGATAGGCTACCTCGAGAAGTACTCTGGAGATCTTTGCGGGAACGGGAGGTACCTAGCAATAAGAATTTGGTCCACGAAATAAGGGATATGTATACCGGGCCCAAAGCATCCGTACGCACCCCGCACGGACACACAAAGAAGATAGATATCGCTGTTGGTGAGCACCACTAAGCACAAAGCCCGTTCCTCTTCATACTGACGCTTGATGGCATTGTCAGTCGCCTGGTGGAAGATCCACTCAAGACCATCCTCAATGCAGGCGACTAAGCCTTAAAGCGGATAGCAGCGAAGAACTGCAGGGTAAAGTTTAAGAGTGGCAGAAGGCTTTGACCGAAAATAGGCTCTGGCTGAACGTAAGAAAAACCAATTTTTTTCATGTCGGAGGGAGCCTCAGAATCGATCAGGGAGCCATTCTCATTTCCACTTCCGCCTCGGTACCGAAGTGTCAAAGGATGATACCCTAGGTCATGCAGTGAAAGAAAGGATAATTGCAGCCTGGACAAAGTGGATAGAAACCACTGGAATTCTCTGTGACAGAAGGTGCTCGAGGCTGCTTGATGCAAAAATATGCCGGACAGTTGTGAGACCTGCGCTTCTCTACAACAGTGAGCGTTGGCCCGTAACGAAGGTCCACTGGAAACAACTGCATTCTGCAGAAATGTGAATGCTCAGGTGGGCATGCGGGTGCACAAGGCTGGATAGGCCACGGAACGAGGGCGTGAGTGTGGTGATGGGAACACTTCTAGTGCACCCTAACATGCGACAGCAAAGGCTCAGGTGGTATGATAATATTATGAGAAGACCTGATGACCATCCAATACGAAAAGCACTGAAGTCTCGGGCACTGGGTACGCGACCACACGGCGCTCTTAAAAAAGGTGGAGCGATGTAACTAAGAACGACCTCAAGAAAGTCAGAGCTACATTCCAAGACGCCCTGGATAGAAGGCGACTCTTGACAAGAGCAGCGGACCCCGCGACGACTAAATGCTCAGTTGCATTGGCACCTGCACGGTCGAGCGGTCGGTCCCGTCCTGAGACAACCAAGCAATTCATCCCTCCAGGGTCGGGTAAATAGGTACTAGACTTGTCTGGGAAGGTGAAGATACTGACTGGCTATAACGGCCAGCCTCCACAAGTCACTGCATAGGCCAAACACGCATTTACTATGACTACGATTCTAACTGGAACACGAATGCGGCGGCGCGCCCTAAGGGGACTGATCAACGTCGATACCCGATACCCTAGCTTTACGTAGCCATGACAGATCCTGTTACGACGTACTATACTGTTCAATCTAGCAATCTAGTGTTTTCAACACTCGTTTCAGTAAGAATTGCTATACTGTAATTTAACATCTTCTTTTCTGGCTATTTTCTACTATCAAGCTATGCCATAAATGCCATACAAATTCAATGTTGGTCTAGAATGAATGGAACTTGAGATGGTTGAGAATTCACTGTTCTAGAGCCGCCGCGAAAGAGAATGATTTACTAAACGACATGCTCAAGTCTGCTACAGCATCGGTGGTGAGTCATACACCTCCTGGCCTCTTTGCCTATTTAACCTTTGGAGATTCTTCGGTTTAAATAAGAAAAATGAAGCTGTCTTCGAGTCAGAGTCGACTCTCTATGGAGACAGAAGATTGAGCAAGGAGTGGTTAAACGAGAAAACTGCAAAACACGATGAATTTTTTTTGTGCTGGGCTAGAAAAGGAAACGAAATCAGAACATCTGTTCTGGTGGAGTGGGCAGTAATTCAACTGCTTATAATCGGAGGCTACGACTTCAGATGAATTTGGGACTATCATAACCACTACTTATTATCATCATCCACCACTGGTAGAGGGCCTTTCTGATAAAAGCGAGGATCACTGTTCCTGAGAATCCATTTTTTAGTATCACTGCGGGTGGTCTTCTTCAAACGGGTAATCCACTTTCCAGGGTTCGTCCCTGGGATAGCTGGTTAAAGTTGATGAGCAACTTCTACTTCAGGTGGCACTGACAAGTAGGAAAGGTAGCCTATAAAGCCAGTAAAAGGCAAAGGTAAAAGTGTCGGCGTTGGTCAGTCCCCTAAAGACGTTCCACGCATTCGTGTTCCGTTCAGAATCGTAAGGGCACGGTGAATGCGTAGTTGGCCCACACAATGACGTCCGGGAGCCTGCCACTGTACGAAATCAGTGTCTTTACCTTCGCAGACAAGTCTGATACCAATTTACTCGGCTCCGGAGTGGTGAAAAGCGTGTTTAGCCCGACTGACCGTGCATGTGTCATTTGCGCCTCTTACCAATGCACCACACGCCCCGTCTACAGTGCGTATCAAAAGCATAGGGCAACCCCAAAAACAGTAATTTTTTTGCTTGTTAACGGAGCTCTATGATATAAAATTGCTCTCAAAGAATTCCATTTAGCCGAAAGCTATACCACATTCAGAAATATTTCGAAAATATGAAATTTTTTAAGAAAAAATATGGTTTCTTCACTGTATCAAAAGTATAGAACAACCTCAATTCGATTCGTCTTTATTACAATAAACAGCCAACAATTTTAAATTAATATTCAACTTGTTTGCCATGATTGCAAATGAGTTGATAAATTCGGTTCGGCACACTTTCTGCAAAAGTCTTCATGATACCAGGATCCAAATTGTTCCACACCGCAACGATTGCTTCTTGCAGTTCTTCGGCATTGTTGAACTGTCTCCCGTCTCTATATTTCTGACGTGCAAGTATTCCCCAGATCTTCTCAATCAGATTCAAGTCCGGCGAGCAAGCTGGCCAGTTTAACAAGGGGATAGTCCCGGAGTTCAACCATTGCATTGTCGTTTTTCTCGCATGTACAGTACCGGACGTGTCTTTTTGATCAAAAGAGATCAAACAACAGGGACTCAAAACCGTTTTGATGTCGTTTCACAAAACCCCTACAAATATTGAAAGGCGGTCGATTCAGGTAGCGTTTGCGGTGAAAAAGGGAAGGCAGACGAGGCAGCTCGTTCCACTCGGGATCCGAATGATATGGTCGTTGAAAGGGATTACAATTGGCAATTATAAAAGCATAGTAGATGCTAAGTTTAAAGATTATGTGAAATTGGTATGTATGAAAGGTAGGATGAAAAGTAGTCTAGAAATGAAGAGAACGGGAGAACTGCTAACTTGAGGAGCAGAGAACGGAACTGACGGCTTTCACACTTCGCAAAACGGCCAATACTTGGAAATGGGAACTGGATAGCCTCGGGCTACAGGTAGACGATAGTCGCTTGTGTTCATTTTGTACACATCGTTGTCTTGCACGAAGTAGAGCTCTGGAATGGATCGATTTTAACCTTTTTCCTTTGAAGTTTCGAAGTGATAAGATTTTGTGAAACTGGCAAAGTTAGGGGAGTCGAAATTGTTGTTTTCTGAAGTTCATAGTAACTTAGACGACACTACTCGTGCATCTGCTGATTCAAAGCTTTCACTTACTGTGCAGAGTTTGCGTGGAGTTGTATTTTTATAAGCGTTTTTTTCAAGTTACTGCTATACTAAAAGCAGATGTCCTAATGACGATGCTACAGTACCGGACGTGTCTTTTGATCAAAAGCCGAAAAAGCCGGCAAATCCGCTCCAAAGCTGCTTTTTTGAATAACATTGTTGGAACTCAGTAATTCGTAAAAATATACGCATATTTGAGCTCAGCAGCTCGAGCGCTATCGTTTGGTGTATAAACTACCCACACCTGAGAGTTTTTACAAAACATTGATTTTTTTGCGTGTCCCTCGTACCCGTCGATTGCCTCGACATTGACGGGGACCCCAACAGGGGACCCCGTCAACGACGAGGCCAACGGGAGGCCTTGCGTGGTAGCCTCTCGAGCCACCCCGTGAGGACTCCCACTCCTGGCTCGGTGCAATGAGCGCCGCATATTTATAACCGGCGAGGAGGGGCGGAGCCTAGTCGGTGCAACGAGCGTCGCATACTTATATGCCGCGAGTAGAGGGCGGAGCTGAGTCGGTGGTGAGCCACCACGCGAGGGGACCCAAACGGCAACGGGATCCGAAAATCGAGGGTAAAAAAAATCGACTGAAAACTGGATAAAGCTCGAGCTGTTGAGCTCAAATCTAGGCCTAATTTCACAAATATATAGTTGAATTATAAGAAAGTTATTCGAAAAAGCGGCTTTGGAGCGGCGGCTTTTTCGGCTTTTGATCAAAAGACACGTCCGGTACTGTACCTATTGTCCTGCATGAAAGTGAAATTCTCCGTATAATGCTGGCGAAGAAACAGCACCAGATGATTTCGAAGAGCTTTCTGATCATCCTTCGAATTCATTCGACACGTAGTAAAGGCTAGCTGAAGAACACCATAGCTACAAAATGCTACCCAAACCATTTGAGAACTGCCGCCGAAGTTGCGTCTGATGAAAACCTTCGGGTCCTTTCTCAAATCGCGCCAGTAGCAATGTGATCCATCGGTCCGTCCAGATTAAGCCTTTTTTTCATCAGAGAAGTTTACCTGAAAACAACGAACATGTTGAGCGGGAAGAATTCCGAGCTGGTAAAAATGGTGCACCTTGTTTTAATCTGTGGTCATGTTTTCACGCGCAAATTGAAGACGTTTGCCTTGGTGGTGTTCAGTCAACCTAATAGCCTTTGACATCACCTCATGGACAATGACGTCGCTTCCTTTTTCGACAACAGTCGCTGAATATGTCGAACATACTACTGTACGAAGAGCGCGGGTGGTCATACAGGCACTGCTCTCGTTCCATGTTTGGCGGAGTCCTTCAGGTAGTTGTTCGCGGCGTTTCTGGAGCTACGAAGTTGAGCAGCGATTTGACGCCAGGGGCGACCTGCGTGATGTAGTGCTCGCACTTGTGCCTGCTCTTCGACGGACTGTCGGGTACCACACGTTAGTACGATTGTAGAGAGCAACAGGGTCAATGCCTACGTGTTTGGTTCGATCAAGTATCAAACTTGCAGTTATTATAAACGGACATCGTAAGTAGCCCTATACTTTTGACACAGTGGAGGAACCACATTTTTTCTTAAAAAATTGCATGTTTTAGAAATCTTTCAAAATCAATTTCTGATGTGGTTTTCGACCACGGAAAATTGATTGAAAGTAACTTCGGCACAATTCAACTTAACGGACACCGGTACTCGATTTTTCCAGTCATTGAAGTTCGCTGAAACTTTGCACAGGGGGTGATTGAGGGTTCTGACCACGAATCTGCTGTCCGTTTTTCACGTGTGTGGTCTCGGACCACTCGAATCGCTACTTGGGTGGTCTGAGACATCACCGATTTCGCTGAAACTTCGCATATGGGGGTTCTCTGGTATCTTGAGCACGAAGGTGAAATACGTGTTCCAAATGGCGGCCAAATACGGTAGTTACAGGTGACTCCCACCAGGTGAGGTCGATAAGTACTCGTCTATAACTACCGTATTCGGCCGCCATTTGGAAAACGGACTTCACCATCGTGTTCAGGACACCAGAGAACCCCCACAGACAAAGTTTCAGCGGGATCTGGGATCCTGACTGGACCACCCAGGTAGCGATTTGGGTGGACCGAGACCACCAGGTAGGAAACGGACCTCAAATTCGTGTTCCAGACCCCGAATAAGCCCTACAGGCGAGGTTTCTGCAAATTTCGACGTCTGAAAAGATCGAGTACTGGTGTCCGTTAAGTTGAATAGTGCCGCAACTTCGTATCATACATCCATCCGTTAACAAAGGAAAAATTACTGTTTTTGGGCTGGCCCTAGACTTTTGATACGCACTGTATAAGAAGCAGGTACTATGCACACTACCGAACATATCCTTCGATCACTTCCCGGAAAAGCCGCTCAGGAGCGTTCCAAAGCGACTTTTTCGAATAACTTTGTTGAAACTCAATTATTTGTAAAAAAATATGCATATATTTGAGCTCATAAGCTAAACCTCCATAAATCCATATACACTTTTCCCAAACTCGTGAAACTTATTTTCAGTCTATTCTTTTGACCCCTCGATTTCGGATCCCGTTGCCGTTTCTCTCCCTTGCTCGGTGATTCACCTCCGACTAAGCTACGCCCCCTCTTTACCGCTTGTAAATATGCGGCGCTCGTTGGACCGAGCTAGGAGTAAGTGTACCCACGTGGTGGCTCGAGGAAGCTACCACGAGAGGCTCCCCGTTGGCCTCGTCGTTGACGGTCCGCCGTTAGGGCCCCTGTCAACGACGAGGCAATCGATGGATGCAAGGGATACGCAATATTACGGATATTTTGAAAACATTTTCTGGTGTGGATTTAGGGGTGGACGGATTATTCGTTATCCGTTATCCGACACCCGTTATCCGGTTTCCGGGCTTTTTTGGCTTATCCGTTATCCGCACCGTTATCCGGTTTTTTTCGGCCGGATAACGGATAAAAATCGATCAAGGCCTCTCACTCAATGCAATTTCACGCTTTATTGACAAAGCGGCACTATTACGCTACGGTATTGACGCATATGGCGTCTCTGTGTGTCAGTACACGCTACTGTACGCAATCGATTTGTTTTAAATCTCATTCGCGCTGTATTTGGCTGGCGGTCGTTGGTGGGTCAAATTGTATTTTGGGTCATTGTGGGTTGAATAAAAAAGTAAAAAATATGGTCAAATAAATATTTATCGAGTTATACAAGGTGATAGTCGAGTTTGATAAGGGATTTAGCCTAGAAATTTTTTATCCGTTATCCGGTCGATTTTGGCTAATCCGTTATACGCCCCGTTATCCGGATCGCGAAAATTTTTTATATGCACACCCCTGGTGTGGATAATTCATGTACCAAACGATAGAGCTTGTGCTGCTGAGCTCAAATATATGTCTATTTTGACAAATAATTGAGTTTCAACAAATTTATTCAAAAAACTGCTTTGGCACGCTCCTAAGCGGTTTCTGAGAAGTGATCAAAGGATATGTCCGGTATCGTAGTGAAACATATGGGAAGATTGCTAGGGAGAAATTGGTGCTAGGGCTCACCGTGGACGCGCGCCCGCCCCTACTGTCAGCCGGCCAATAGCGTGGCCCCCTCGCCCCTCCCCCCTACCCCCCTTCGATAATCGTTATTGGCACGCCATTGGCATGCGTCTATGCTATGGACCGATGGGGAGGGAGTGTAGGGGGGAGGGCGTGGGCGAGCGACGCAGGGTCGGGCGCGTGTACACGACGAGTTCTAGCAACGAGAAATTTTCGCAGAAAATGAAGAAAGAAAAACGAAAATGCGTGAAAGCAAAACTTGTCATCTATTCAGAGGTATAAACGCTACAACAACACCGATGCACTCTACGACGGCTTAGCAAAAGAGTAGGGATTTTTATTTTTTTTCTCTAGGATCTTGTCCATGAAAGAGAGTCAAAATTAGAACGAGTAAATATGCGTCACCTAGCTGCCGATAGAATAATAGCAGTGAGAAGCAGCTTACATTTGCAGTTTCCTCCTCTTCTGCTTAAAACGAGGGAGCGTCCACATAGATAACGCAGATTTGTCTCCAAAACTAGTGTGGGGAAACTGAACGCACTATTACGTTTCTAGTACCTAGATTAATATCTGCTTAATTCAACACATGTATAGGTTTTGATCAAGTTACATAATTAAGGTTAAAGTTGAGTTAAGGTTAAGGTAGGTTAAGGTTGAGATTATAAATTCAGTTCAAAAAGCAGGTCATATTTTAGGGCACCACTGCGAAGAGACAAAATGAAAAAGGTGAGGTCATTTTATTGGAGGTTGGTGCTGTTCTGGAGTTGCTGGGTTCATCGCAAATGATTCTTTGTAGAATAACTTTCTGATACCATCTTTCGTGGGTGAATAACCAAAGAGCGAAGAAGTAACTAATTCAACATTGTTAACGAGGCCCCCTTAATGTTCAACTTCGAGTCTTCTTGCTTGACACGAAGTCAAAGCTTAAGGAAGCTTCTCAGCTTCTCGAACAACTTGAGAGAGGAAAACTACTTTTAAACCAGCGAGGTGAAATACGCGTGAAGCAAAGGTGGAGGTAAATTTGTCGGCGTTGATCAGTCTTTTCATGACGCGCCATGTATTCGAGTTCCACTCGGAATCGTAGAGGTATGGTGAATACTTGATATAAACCAACTGAATCTTGAGATTGAACAAAGTCAAGAAGAACGTTATGCGTTTTTTGGGATTGTTCAAGCAAGTAAAGAGAACGGAAAACTAGAAGATAAAAGGCAGATGGTAAAGCAGTGGCGTTGATAAGTCGCCTAGGAGCGCGCCACCCATTCGTCTTTCATTCGGAACCGTAAAGGCATGGTGGATGCGTATTTGGCAAATACAATGATTCGCGGGGCCAGCCGCTACACCATACAAGTCTGGCCCAAATCAAACCAACCTCGGGCGTACGGAAGGCCCGGTAAGCCCGGGCGTGATCGATCGCTCGACCATGCGTGTGTCAGTAGCGCCTTTCACCAAAAAATTAAAGAGTAAATAAATGCATATACAGGCTGCCGCGAAAAGTGTTATATTTTTCTTTTTTGCCAACGAATATCAAAACAAGTATGTCTGTATATAGGAGTAGGACATAACATTCAATAATTAAGGAAAATTCTTGAATCTTGATGGCTCTCATTCCTTCATTTATCGCATAGGTGGTGCGCCGCAAGTACCCCTTGTTTATGTTGATCCATATTTCGGAAAGGCTCGTCGAAATTCGACAAATTTCTTGTTGTAGACTCCTAAGGTATTCCTCCAAAACATATTCGACGGCGGGCTGAAACGGATTTAAGGATTTAACGGATTTCTATTCGAAGGCCATAAACCTTTCGTCGGCGAAGAGCTGATTTGGTCAAAAGAAGCGCATTTTTATTTTTGCACCATGAAGCAAAGCGCAACTTCTTTGAGGGAACTATTCGGCACGTTTCTGTTTCCAGAGCACTGTGGCTTTCCTATGAATGCAATACTGGCAGAGCTTAGCATGATTTGACATCTTTTTTATCGGTAAAATCAAAATAGTCCTGCCTAGAGCAACGAAACTGTTCTAAAACATCAAGAATTCAGGAAACACACTTTTTGCAGCAGTTCTTTGAATTTATTTGCACGTGGGCGTTGGGCTAGTGAGATGGTGGCGATTGTGAAAATTTCTAGGCACCTTATCGGTAAAAATTTTAACCTGAAGCAAAAGAACGCCCTTGCTGCAGCGCACCCTGACAAAATGCCGCAATTCCTTACATTTGTTATTCCGATTTTTCTACTCTTGATAGGTGAGGACTTGTACCTTGTAGCTATGATAACTACAAAGCCCATCCACTTCTTCAGTTATGAATTGAACCAATTGCAAGAAAGGTGGAGCTGCTTGCACATGTTATTCCAGCTAACATCATCATGTCGGGCCGTCCTCCTTTTAATAATCCTATGCTCCAGTAGTGTGTTCACCGTCCGCTTCTGTTACCTTCATGGATTGGGTGGAGTATGTCCTCCCAACCTTCACAGCTTGTCAGTCTTCCACGCGTTTCTTTGAGGAACTCTGAGCCTCGAAAGAATCAGCAAGCCCGCCACCCCGCTCTGAGCTTCCTGCGCAATTGCGTTATAGTTTGAATAGTTTCTCGCTACAGCTTGAAGAACCCATCTCACCCATACAGAACGATTAATAAGGGTCACGTGAATATTTTGAGAAGAAAAAGTACGCCCAAATGTTTTATACAATTGCCAAAATCGAACTGAATTTCACGCGCACGTATTCCACCCTGTAGATGTCGTTCAAGCACAACTATATAGTATATCGGTTAGATATTAACTGAACGACTTTTCAGTGGGGAGTCAAAAGAGCAATAAGGTGGGTGGCCCCTGAGTCGTCTGCAGCTTTGATTAGTGTTTAGCTCTTCAGCTCTATACCTTTCAGCAGAATGTGGGGTTTGGAGGTCACCGATGTAAACGAAACCCTTTCGTTCATCATACACTCAGCTGATGTAACGGAAGTAGAAGTTAGTCGGCGACGGTTGGGAACAATGAGGTAAGGCATCTTATAGATTCCCACCAGTCACCTGTTTAGAATTCAGAGGAAATTGGTTGATCATATTTGTACTATTTCTCCTGCCTTGCTATAGACACCTGACAAGCAGCATGTAAAGGTAAAAATAAAGAAGTCGGCGTTGAACAGTCCCTTAAGGACGCGCCACGCATTCGTGTTCCATTCAGAATCGTAGAGACATGGTGACTGCGCATTTGGTCTTTACAATGACTTGCGAGGCTAGCCGGTCTAGCAAGCCAGTGTCTTTAGCTTCCCAGACAAGTGTGTTGCTAATTAATCCGAGACCAGAGAGAGCCTCGGCAAGATGGATCGCTCGACCGCAAGGAAGTCAGTAGCGCCTATTATCACTGCACCACTCGTCGCCTACCATATTAGGTGCATTGAAGACAACACTCAGTCGAATTCTTCTCGAATGAAAGCGAATTTCGTAGAAAAGTCTTACAAAAGCACATTTGTTTTCAGTGACGCAGTGTACATGGATCTTCGTGACAACATAGAAGTCGTGATCGATTATGGTGAATGGCTGTTTGGGTGTTTGCACTATATTTTCATGGTCACTAGAGATCAGGTATTTTCCTTCTTTCCGAGCATCACTAAAGGTGTTGCAATGACAATCCACAAGAAAAATTGCAAGTCCTTTATACTAAATGGGGCTCAGCGTTGAAAATTTGGTATTCTCCAGTACAGTTCCATATTTTATCCCGTCTCACTGCAATATGCTAGTTTACAATTAATCCAGTAAAAGGAACAAATAACGAAAAATTTGGTAGATTTCGATCCAAAAAGATAAAGATAGATGAGACAAAACACGTGCTGAAGAGTAGCACGCCTTGTCGATGTGGGAAGTGGGGCTATTGGATTTCAGAGTCACCCTGCGTACCTATCGGAGGATCAACTCAATTTTGATGATTTCATATACATGCAAGCAGTGTCAGTAAACAAGTCAGCGAGGCACATAACTCCCAATTCTTTCGAAATAGGTGAGTTTCTGCTCAATTCTATGACGTATAATTTGTTCATCACAGAGTGAGCGAAGTGTAGTGGTAAGAGGCGCTTCTGTCACTGCACAGTTCAGAGATCAATACCTGCCCAAGCTCAGCAAGCCTTCAACCCCACGGGATCGGGGAAATTGGTACCGGACTTTGTTTGGGAAGGTAAAGACACTGACTTGGTATAGCCGCCGGTCTCTGCAAATCACTGTAAGGGCAAAATGTGCATGTACCATTCCTCTACGATTCTGAATGGAACACCTCCTGAGGGAACAGGTCAGTGCCGATGGCTTTATCATTACCGCTTACGACTGAAAATGAAGTATGACTCAAAAGCAAGAGGAGCCGCCTCTCCCCTCCCCTCCACACCCACACGGAACCTCAAAACACTGCTTATTTCCATTTTTTCCATTCCAATACTACTAGGTTGGTAAGAAAGTTCGTGACGTTTTTTTTTTCAAGTGACCGTGTTTATCGAACTTCAAAATTCTATAGTTTTTCGCCTAGAAATAAAAAAGTGAAAAAATGTAAAATTTACCTCACCGACAGCGAGTTTTTTTTTTTTGCTCGGGTATGAAACGGTTTTTGGAACTTACAGCAGCTCTCGAAAAAGGATGAATTTCTCTATAAGATGGAATACCCACTGTTTTTTTTGCTCCAGATATTGTTCACTTCAAGGCCATTAAAGTGGGACGTTCAGAAAACAAAATCGTTTTTCAGATGCTGCTTCAGCTCTCATCGTCAACGGTGAACATGGCTTTCAAATATTATTTTGGAGAACATTCTTACTTTAGTTCTATCTGACTGTATGTTTAGTTTAACAGAATACTCAATTTTGTAAAGTTTTCGCACATGCTTCTGAAACAAGGCGAGACGCTTTACAAGATGGTGTACGAAGACTTTTAGGAACGCTTCGTAAACCGTCTTGTAAAGCTTTCAGAAGCTATGCGAGTTTTAGCAAAACAATTGGAACTGGAGATCCCCCCCCCCCCCCCCCCGAAGAAAACGAAGATGTATTCTTCAAAAACTTCACAAAATTGAGTATTCTGTTTAACTAAACATACAGTCGGATAGAGCTAGGAATTCTCTCCAAAATAATCCCTGAAGGTCATGTTCACCGTTGACGACGAGAGCAAGAGCAACATCTGAAAAACAATTTTGTTTTCTGAACGTCCCACTTTAATGGCCTGAAAGTTGACAATATCTGGAGCAAAAAAACAGTGGGTATACCATCTTATAGAGAGATTCATCCTTTTCAAGAGCTGCTGTAAGGTAAACAAGTGGTTGCCAGACGCTTCCCTTAGTTGAGATGTTGCGGTTTGTTGATTGCCTTTTCTCTAAGATTTCTAGCTCTTATTATTTCACTAGTTCCTGTTTTCTCTCATCTATCTCCATGCGTATCTTACTTCCATACTTTGTAGTCCTTTCTTCAGCTGGAGGTCTTCTCAGCAAGGACCACAACTCTTCCAGACCGCCCGATCTCTGGGAACTTGCATCCAGTGAGGGAGACTCCGTTTTCTGAAAGACTTTCCAAATGAGTCTGCCCATCTTGTTGGCGGTCGTCCCACTGGTCGCATGGTCTCTTGGGAGCCATTCTATGACATCTGCTGCATCAATCGACATTCCGCTGAAACAGGTGTCCAGCCCAACGATAGTTTAACTTCTTCATGTACTGTAGTGGATCTGCTAGCTGCGATTTCTCCCTTAGCTCTGAGCTTCGTATGCCTTGTTGCCATTGTTGGCGAAGGCTCGTCTTCAAAAAGCATCTCTCCAGAGCACGATGCATGGTTTCCATGGCTTTGGCAACGGCTTTGTTATCAGGCCAGGTTTTGGTCGCCTAACACGTCGCTGGCAGCACAGGCCCTAAGGAATCTTTGACCTGATCGGTGACTTCGCGGATCGAACTGAAGGCTGTCCATCTCTTGCTGGCAATTTCAGGAGCCAGGTAGTTCTCCATGTTCAGCTCTCGTCCCAGGTAGACGTAGGAGTCGACTCGTTGCAAAGCGACGCCGTTTAACTTCACGAGTCCCTTGTCACACCACTGGTTGACCATAAATTGCGTTTTGGACATATTCGTGTCCAATCCAATCATCAGACCTGCCATATTGAGCTCGCTCTTCATTTCTTCGGCTTCTGCTGTGCTGTTAGAGATGAGCACTATGTCGTCAGCGAAGCGAAGATTGTTGATTCGTTTACCATCTACAGGGTAGCCTTTGGCGTCACAATCCAAGTTCTTCATGGCATCCTGAAGTGCCGCTGTGAATAGTTTCGGGGAGATCGTGTCTCCCTGCCGTACTCCTTTCTCGATGGGAATCGTAAGCTTCCGATCGAACAACTGGATAGTAGTTGACGTATTCGAGAAGCATTCGTCAAGAAGTTGGACGTAGGGCGATGGTACACCAGCAGGCACAAGAGCGTTTAGAACGGCGTTGATTTCCACCGAGTCGAACGGTTCCCGATAATCCACGAAGACAAGGACAAGTGGAATGTGGTATTCGCGGCTCCTTTCGATGAGCTGTGCGACGGTCTGAATTTGGTCCATGCAGGAGAAATTCTTGCGGAACCCTGGGTTGATTATCGTCCAAGATTCGCTCCATCCGATTAAGCAGTATCCTGGTGAAGTTCTTGTAGACAACCGAGAGAAGGGTGATGGGTCGGTAGTTGCCGACGTCTCCCGCTGGCCTTTTTTGAAGATTGAAACTGTCCTCGATTTCTTCCACACGTTCGGAAGCTTACCTAAACTGAGTAGTGAATGAAGTGCTTGGTGAGGAGCGAGCAGAGGGCACTACAACCGGCCCGGAGTAGATCGGCAGAAATACCGTCGCGTCCAGGGGCAGTACCTGGCTTCATCCTTTTGATGGCTTAAGCGACTTCTGATTCCAGAATGGGAGGTGCTTCTTCAGCCGCATCAGGCATTTTGCGACAGGGATGGAGGATCGAAACAGATCCGTGTAGAAGTCTTGAACAGCGGCTTCAATGTCCTTCGAGACGTTTGCGTTACTCCGTCCTCATCCATTAGCGCTGACATTACGGCCTTCTGGTCGCAGAGATCTCGTTTGCAGCGCTTTATGCTTGGGCCTTTTTGAGCGGCTTCTAACAGTTTCAGTCTTCTGTGGGCTTGTATGGATTCCTTCACTGCAAGTCGACATGCCTTGGAGATGGTGATCCTTTCTAGATGAGAGGCGTTAGGATCCAGCTTGATAGCTCCTCTTTGCTCCAGAAGTTCCATCGCACGCGCGTCAAGTCCTGAAGCAAGCGACGACGGTGTTCGACAAGAGCTGCTAGCACACCTCAACAGTCAGCTGAAGATCGTAGTTTTCTGATGGATTTTTGAGACATTTCCAATGACAGGACTCTATGGCATGTTCCAACTCCTGCGAACTGAATGACGGAATCATCAACGGTGCCGGTTTATGCGTGTCACGTTTGAAGATCTTCTTTTTGAGAGCTTCGCACGGACAAGACGGTGATCCGTGTCAAACGAAGGAAGCACAGAGACGTCGAACAGACTTCATCGTCTGCTAACGAGAACATGGTCGATCTCCGGACGTACTTCTCCATTTGGGCTCTCCCAGGTCCATCGTCGGTGTGAAGGCTTCTCAAACATGGAATTTCCATGAAAGAGGCGGCATGCAGACACGAAGTCTATCAGACGCACTCCGTTGTCGTTCCTTGAGGAAGATCCATGCGGTCAAAGCTTCCATTCGTCGCAGTCGTTGGTACCGACGGTGGCGTTGAAGCCACCAACTACAACTTTGTAGTAGCTCTTTTCCTCGTTAACAGTCCTTGCAAGTAGTCCGTAGAAATCTTCTTTCTCTTCGTCTGTTGCCGCAGCTGTTGGAGCATATCCATTCATGATGGAGATGTTTCCTTGGTCTTTGACTTCCAAACGGAAAGTGGCTTTTCGTGGACTGATGACCTTCTGCGAGTCTAGTAGGTGGTGCGCTGTCGAATTGACGAGGAATCCAACTCCGCCAATGTTTCTTCTGTCCATCTTTGCTCCGATGATGAGAAGCTCGTTGTGGTCGGTCTTTGTTATGGTTTCCATTTTGCCTTGCGTTTCCTGCAGTGCAATGATGTCGTATTTGATGTTGCGGCTTCTGTGTAACAGGGTCCGAAGATCCTGCTCAGAAGCGATCGTACGACAGTTGTAGATGCAGTCGAATAGGCAATTTCCGTGTCGTGTGGGTGGGGGTTTCCGGTAGTCCAATGGCTTCCAGATAGTTTAACTCCGAGATTAGATGGCCCCTCGCCGGAAGTGGATTCTTCTGACGTCGTAAAAGAGCATCTCCGATGCGCGGAGGACTGGGGCACAGGATTTGTTGTTTGTGTCGACAGGGTGGTCTGATTACTCACATGTTCCTAGCCAGGGATACACGGAGCCGCCCATGCACGACAGAATATCGCGTACTACGTGACCATTCGTGCCGTTGACCATCACTAAAAGTGACGTTCACCCCTTCACCGCTGTGAGGTGGCACATGAAGAGATATTGCGTACTGTTTTGTTTATTTCGTTTCTTTTTGTGTTGAGTAATCCCTTTTAGCTTTCTTTTCTGTTTCGAATGCTGCATCAAATTCTTTCAAAGCTTTCATATCAAGCCTACAACGGTCGCTCGAAAAAAAAATGGCACGAATTTTCTTACCAACCTAAGATATTCCTGCATCTTCGATTTGCAGCTGCGTCGGTTCCTCTTCTACTAGTCGTGCTCATGGTTGCGTTCTGCGTCAGCTGGGATGCAAAGATGAAGGTCTGGGTTATATTTTACTCCAAGCCCCGAGTCATTGTTTGAAAATTTAAATGTCTCCAGGAACTCATGATTATAATGAACGCTGGTCGGTTGACGTTTTTCGTGTCGACCGTCATTTCGCACTCGCTGTTGGCCATCATCAGCATCACATTAGTGTACGTCCTTGCTATCGTATTTAGCGAGGTTTGTTTCGGTTACATTTCATCTAAGTTTAATGATTAAAAAAATAGGTAAATGTATAGATAAGAGTGTTTTGTTTTGTACTTTTTCATGATTTTTAGATGAATTAAGTTAAATTAAATTGGATAAATGTTCAAGGGTTTGCCTCTTGGAGTGATATATGTGGCTTACGCGCTGCTTACAATCGCAGCAGTAATTATTGGAATTCTATGCGGTACCGTACTTTCTAGTAGCATAAACGCGGTGATAAGTAAGTCTCTCATATTCAAATACCATTTTATTAGGGTGACCCGAAAGCCCGTGTACATTTCAGCTTCTGACTTCCTTTATTCATGCTCAAGAAAAACAATTAAATAATCAATTAGGGTATCACGATTACGCAGAATTCATTGCCAGCGATCCGGTAAAGGATCGTGCTTAGAAATGCTAACCTTTTTAGTCACTCATTTGTTTTCCTAGAGTTGTGAATAAAGGAAATCAGAATATGAAATGCACACGAACCTTTGGGTTACCCTAATACGTCGCAGTGGGGCGCGCTTGGTACACTAGTAGGAGGCGCAACAGCCAATCCACACGGGCGAGCGATCCATCCTCGCACGGGCTAACCAAGCTTGCCTTCGTCGTGTAAATTGGTGCCAAACTTGTCTAGGAAGGTAGAGACACTAACCTGGCATAGCTTCAAGTCACTGTATAAGCCATATACGCATTCGCCACACCTCTACGATTCTGAATGGACAACGACTGCGGTGAGGCGACCTTAGGAGACTGACCCCTTTACCGCTACCTTTTATCTTTCTTATCGCAATTAATAAACCAGCTAATAAACCAAAAAAATCCTTTCCGTTTCGCTCATTATCCAGTATCCTTGTGATGAATTTGAATTTGGATGTGATTTGGAAAAAAATCAATGAGACTCAGAAACAAACCACGCAGGAGAACGAAAACGAAAAAAGAGAAAAGGAATGAGCTCTTATCGATTTTTTTCGTATTCAGCGGCATTTATCTTGTGGTGTTTGCTTGCTTATGTCGGCATTACGGCCCCACAACTCACAAGCTCGTTTTGGATCGTACTGATTAACCAGCTTAATGTCGTCGCTGCTTTTGGAAACATTATCGAAGGTGCACAGTATCAAGAACTGAGAGGTATGATTCATCACTTTAATGTTAATTTAGAAAAATGTTTTGAGAATGACTTATATATTTGGAGATGCTAGGTTATTCGCAAACCCGCGTCTTTCTGTTTCCTGCAGACTGCACTAACCACTGCGCTTAGAATGTTATGCGAATGTGAATCTGTCCAGATCAGGTATTCCGAGGTAATGGAGCGCGACCACCTAGAAGGCCCATCCTGTTCCCATTTCAGTTTATATTAGGTTGGTGAGAAAATTTCCGCCGTTTTTTCGAACGACTGTTGTAAGTTTAATTTGTAAGCTTTTGCAGAATGTGACACAGCATTCGAAAGAGAATTATTTGATCTTTCGAGCTGTATACTTGTAATTTGTGATAACTCTGAATTTCATTATTTTTTTGGCTAGTAAAGTGAAAAGCGAAAAAGTGAAAAATAACCTCATCGACAGCATTTTTTTTCTGCGCAGTTTCCAAGGCATAAATAAAGCTTAATACACCTTTCGATAGACAATGATTTTCTCTATTAGAAAGTATATCATTTGTTTTTATTTGTCCCAAAAATTACAAAGTTTTGAACCACTGAAGTCCGACCTTCAAAAGGCAAGGATAATTTTCCGATTGTGGACCTGGTTTCTTTGTGAAGGCTCAAGTTGACTTCTGTGAAGTTTTTTATACAGAATTTTTTGCTCTATCAGAAGATGCGTTGATTTTCGAACAACGCTCGATTTTAAAAAATTTTCATGAGAAGGACGTCTTGAAGTTTCTCGGGAGAGCAAACCTCCAGTTTCAACCTTTTCACCAAATCTTATGCGGTATTCGAAAGAGCAAGATACGCTCTACAAGATGGCATGCAGAGCGTTTTAGAACGTCTTGGTTTTCATTGTTTTCTGGTTCGTCAAAGTGGACATAAATCCGCATTCCTGGATGATTCGACGTTGTTCCGCACGAGCCCTACGCGCCGCGCATGCGATTTAGGTCCTCTTTGACAGCCTAAAAAACAATGAAAACCAGGAAGATTTGAAACGCTTCATGAGCCATCTTGTAGAGAGTATCGTTCTCCTTCGAATGGTGTATGAGATTTGGTGAAAAGATTGAAACTGGAGGTTTGCTCTGCCGAGAGACTTCAAGGCGCCCTTCTCGTGAAATTTTTTTTTAAATCGAGCGCTGTTCAAAAGTGAAGATATCTTCTGATAGAGCAAAAAATTCTGTACGGAAAACTCTACAAAAGTCAACTTGAGCGTTCACAAGAAAACCAGGAGCACCATCGGAAAATTATCCTTACCTTCCGAAGGTCGGACTTCAGTGGTTTAAAACTTTGTAATTTTCGAGACAAATAAGAACAAGTGATTAACGGTCTAATAGAGAAAAGTATTGTCTATCGAAAGGTGTATTAAGCTTTATCTATGCCTTGGAAACTGCGCAGAAAAAAATGAGTTATCACAAATTACAAGTACACAGCTCGAAAGAGCAAATAATTCTCTTTCGAATGCTCTGTCGAACTCTGCAACAGCTTTCGAACTAAACTTGCAGAAGTCGTTTGAAAAACGACGGGCCCTTTCTTACCAACCTAATATAATAAAGTCTTGAGGCATTTTTTGACAGATATGAATACATAGACAGCGCTATTGGATCTGGATCTTTAGGAATTTTCTGAATTTTCCGAATTCTTACTACTAACAGTAGATGTGATCATTCATCAAGGTTTCAGCAGACCAATAAGAAGTCGTCCTGAATGATGTTCCATATTTGGTCAACCTTGTAAAGCGTCATCCCCAAGGTGCACAAATTGTTGCACCGAAAACACCGAAAATATCAGAAAAATACAAAAAAAAACTATATTTGAAATACTTCGTTTCGAAATTCGAAGAGGTTTCTAGGGTGTCTGGACCACCAATAGAACTTGTCAGCCGGCAATTTTGACTAGATTCGCCATCGAGAAGATCGATTGCCAGTTGAACCCAATCACCCCGTGCTGCCTTTGGCGCTCGTTGACGTTTCTCGAACAGTTTTATATTTTTCATTTTCCCAACTTCGTTCCTGGTTCGATATTTCGGAATTATGTTGTTTTCTTATTAAACCAGAGCTGAATCATTTACACGTATTTTGCAGGTATTCCTCTGTCATTCTCCACAACGTTTGCGTATTCTGACTACGTTAGTCCTGGAATGTCCATACTTTTTATGGCATTTGACATCATTCTATACTTTGCAATCGTTGTCATCTACGACTCGATAGAATGGGCTGGATATTTTGTAGAAATGGCGACAATGTTCCGTAAAACAAATTTGGTAAGCTTGCAGAAGCTGGTCGGGATAGGAGCTCCAAAACAGTAATTGTACCTGCTCAAAATCTAACTGTAAGATTGGAATTAGAATTCGTCATTTGACCAACTGCGCTATACATTAACAGCCTTTGAGCATAGCAAAGGTGTTCTTCGAATCATCTGAGAGAATTTCTATGCACTGACAATTTGTGGGAATTCTGCTTAACGTCGAAATTCTTGCAGGAGCAACTAGAAAGCCAATCCGAGAGGAAATCATGGCACCAATTCGAGAATGTGCGACCAGAACCACCTGACGTCGACACCGATGGCGTCAGTAAGGTGGACGATGCGAGCGGAGCTCTGCTGGTGTATCGCTTCGAAATACGAGCTTACGCCGGAGAGGTTGGTCACCTTGTTCATCTAATTATTTAATTATTTACTTCCATAAAAGGACGTGCTAGCAACCAAACACAGTTAGTAAACTAATGGAGCAACTTGAAAGCAGAGTTAAGAAAGTAGGAAAGGTAGTGATACAAATGTAGTTCATTTGTTTATTTGTTTATCGTGCACTGGACTTGCGCCCTCAAATAACAAGAACGATGAGGAATGAACAATCGAGAAACCAAACCAAAACAAAAAATGAAGCAAGAAATGAACCTAGTACGCTGGTATTAGCAAGCATGATGTTATTGTTCCCATCACTGATCAGGATCCAGCTAACTGACGTCGCCTAACTGCACTAATTCGCTTAAGAGTTGTAAGCTAAAGCCAGTTTCATTGCAGAAAGGAAATGGTAGCTTGTTAATGTTTTCGAGACATATTTTAAAGGTAAAATGCTCTCTAGTGAGTATTAATGATCTCGGACACTGCTTCATGCTCGCTATACCACAGCATGGGGCCCAACGCAACTGACGAAGTCATACCAACGCGGGTGTACGGTGAAACCTCTTTAAGCCAAACACGTACGTTGGGTACTGCCCCTGGGGAGGCATAAAGAAGGTGTAGGAAACTGTATCAGAGTATAAGTTACTAAAATTTCAGAGATCTAATACGGGAGACATCAGTTAAAGTTATATAACATTAAAGTGGTGGCCTGTGACTACAGGCAAACGAGCATGCAGAAAGTATCCACCAACATGGGATACTGAGACTGTCACGAGCTTTACGTCATCACTTCCTCATGGCGTGGTAGTCATTTTCTAATGTCCAAAGAATTCGTTTTCTATTCAAAAATGCTGCGAGCTTGATAGCTCTCCATAGTAAGTCACAACAGCCGAGTGATCCGATTGGGAAAATCGATAGCTCTACATATCGCCCGTCTATCACTCCTCAAATTTATATGAATAAATCCTCACTTTGCTTTGCATTCTCAGGTCTCGGTGATCCTTGGACATAGTGGCTGTGGAAAGTCGACAATATTGAAAATGATTTGTGGAAGTGTCGAGCCGACACGAGGTCTGCGCTACATTGAGTGTAGACACGAGGTCTGCGCTACATTGAGTGTAGAACTGAAACAACATCGATTTCGTCACCTAGTATTTTACATAAAGTTGCAAAGGAATTCACTTATTCATTTGAAATATCGATTAACAAACAAAGAACAAGGGCGATAGACAGCTTTACATCAAAGGTTGGTGGTAGGGGGATTGCGAAATTTCTCAACCAGTGGGGAAACCGTACCAGACGTCCGCAGTAGTGCGAAGGAGATAAGCTGTTAGGTTCAACAGTGTGGGCAAATCGCTAGGCCCAAGTCTGGATAACTAAGATAACATGGTAGCGAAATGTCGTGTGTGCTCTACCGATAAAATGATACCAACCAATAGCATGGCTTCTTCTGTACCACAGCTTGACGCAGGGTTGATAAACGACTTTTTTGGCTAACGTTTCGTAGAATTCATCTTCCTCAGAGTCTGAAAGGGTCAGCTCGACAGAGCACTATCTGACCACACGTCGCATCGACTATAAGCGATTTCCGCGAGCTATGAATCTCGTGATCTAGCAGTTATGCTCCAAACTAGAGGATGCCAAGCTAACCCCAGATCAGAATGCCAGTCTAAGGATGATAGCATGACGTTGAGAGTCACAAATCAACATGTGAGATGGGCCGGGTGGTGCCCTTCCCTCACGAGGCTCTTCGGAGCATCAAGGGAAACCAGACGACGAAAAAATGAAGGAAAGTAAAGGGACGCTACAGTCGTGTCAATAATGTGACCTATAAACCATTAAAAAAGTCAAAAGAAGCTCTGAAAAGGCTAGGCTGCATTCTAGTTGTTGTTTTTGTTCTCGTCCACTGAAAGTCTCATACGACGATTTCAGGCGCCGTCAGAGTTTGTAACAAGAACGTATTTCATTTCACGTCGTACTGCCGCTCGAAGCTCGGATACTGCCCGCAGGATAATCTGCTCTACAAGGCGCTCACCGTAGAGGATCATCTCTGGCTATTCTATAACATAAAACGCATAGATAAAGCAGGAACAGGGAAGAAAGCAGCCGGGTGGAAAAAAGAAGCGTCCGTGCTCTGTGGATGCCTTGAATTGGACGAAGCCCTACAAAAGGTGATGCTGCAACACAGTGGTTTCCGTTTGCAAAAGAATTGTTAAAGTAAAACAAAGTTTTCAAAATCACCTAAGCTTACCTTTCAGTTTATCCGAAATTACCTTTCAGCAAACATCTTCGCTCTCCCAAAGCGAGATGCGAAAGCTGTGCGTGGCGATTGCGTTCATTGGAGGCAGCAGAGTGGTGCTGCTCGACGAGCCAACGAACGGAATGGATTACAAGTCTAAAAATAACCTTCGAGATCTTATACTGAAGCATAAGGAAAACAGGTTTATTCGTGGTTTACTTATGGTTATCCAATAAACTGAATTCAAACAGAAGAAAACACTCATATAACATGTCACTGTTGGAGTTGGGTAATGATAACGATAGTAAAAGTAAAGTATCAGATAAGCTAAATAGGTGACTCGTAATAATTTGATCGGTTTATGTGGTTACACTGGAAAAAAAATTATAAAACAAAATTGAAAAAAGTGAAAAAAATTTAAATAGATGAGCCATGGGTGTATCAGAAAGAGAGGCAGTCGGAGCACTATAAATTCTAGTCAACAGTTGTGTTCTCACATCCCAGTGTTTCCAAAGTACTCGTCCACATTTATTGACCCACACCGTCGAGCGCTCGATCTCTGTACGGGCTACCCAAACCATCCATGTCTCCTGGGTCGGGTAAATTAGTACCACATCTGTCTGGGAAGGTGAAGATGCTAACTTAGTACAGCGGCTGACCCCGCAAGTTATTGTATATGCCAAATTCGCATTCAATATGTTTCTACGATTCTACATGAAGGATGAGTGCATAGCGCGTCTCTCGACTGACAAACGCCGATCCCTTTACCTTTGCCTTTTTTTCAATGTGTGGCCTATGCAATGAGTTGAGAAGTACAGCCGCTGTACAAGTCAGTGTCGTTAGGTTCCCAGACAAGTCTGATACTAATTTATCTGAACCCGGAGGGATGGAAGACTTGGCTAGCCTGCGCCGTGACCGACCACTTGACCCTGCGGGTGTCAGCAACGCCGCTTTCCACACAGTTAAGAAGAAATTTATCGCCATCATTTGCAGAGCAGTGCTTCTAACGACAGAAAGCATGGAGGATGCAGAGGAGATGGGTCAACAGTTGTACGTGATGTACAACGGACGAACGATTTGCAGCGGTGATATACAATTCGTCAAAGGATCGTATGTTCATGATCTGAATTTTGTTAAAAAGTGGGAAAAGCTGAAAGGATCGAGACTATCACATCATATCTCTATTCCATTCTTCCTACTTTTGATATTCCTCCCGCATTCGATTATTCTGGTGGCTTCTTAGAGCTTTATCACTAGGCTTAGGTTTTCTTATTAAGATTCGGTGGCGGTTACATGCTCCATATAACAATGGACGAAAAAGATCTGGATAGAACGTCAAAACGTCTACAGGACGTAAGTCAAACACAAGAAGTAACACTTTTCTCAAAGACGAACGACTCTATACCCTTGCATCTAACCTCAAACCCTTACCTCTAACCTCTTAGTGATGGATCTTGAAAGATCATTAGATTTGTGCCAGTAAAGCAATTCAAAAGAAAACTCGAATGTATAACAGAAGACTTAGATGGATGTGTTCCCATTTACAATTATTCTGTCCTATGTCGTGATATGTCATATCATCTTATTTTGTAAATTATCTTGTTATCATATTGGCTTGATTATCTTATCTAGAATCTGGTGCTTTTTCTAGTATCTGATTGATGCTTTCCGTAGTGTAGGCTTAATCCGCCTTTGAAGCAAGCTTTCCAGGGAATAACCGCTTCAGTTGCCGGCTCAAAAGTTCGAACGAAAAAGGGAAAAGAAATGGAAATCGAGTTGCCAAAGCTGCAAGAGCGACTGTGAGCGTCGAATTTTTCGCCTGACATTTTTATACAATTTATGTGCCTAGATAATCGATTGTAAAGAGTTAGATGAGACCTTCAGTCTGTACTTCTTTAAGGCATAGAGTGAGACGGAAGTTCTTTAATCTCACTGCTTTCCCCCAAATAAACAGTGACTATTTCCTATCATGAGCAAAGAGACGAATGCACCGTTAAAGTGTAGCTTAGTGTTTCCAAAATACAAAAAAGGGTGTCTATGACGATGGAATTTTCAGTTTTCCAAAAATGCTGAAAACGCTGGAGGAGGAAAAGCAGGCGGGCTATGTACGAGATTTCCAGCTCATCTATGGTAATATAGAGGAGACGTTCCAGAAGTAAGTGAATAAGTATGAATTAGTCTAAAAGTTGTCTGCCACATTATGTTGTGAGTTGGAAAAATTCAATTATGAGCCGCACTTATTGTTAGATAAGCACGCGTGGTGCAGCGGTAAGAGGCGCCAGTGAGACCCGCATGATCAATCGGTCCTCGCTCGGTCCAACCAAGCCTTCCAGCCTCTGGTGTCGGTAAATTAGTGCCGGACTTGGCTAAGAAGATCAAGACACGAAATGTGTTGTTAGTGGCCTCCACATGTTATTGTACAGGTCAAATACGCATTCACAATGCCACGATCCTGAGTGGAAGACGGAGGCATGGCTCCTCCTTAAGGGACCGATCAACACCGACACCTCTACCTTTTACCTTTATTTATTGTTAGAATGTGTGTTGGCCTTCTTATATGTTGAACTGTAATAGACTACAAGTAGAATAGCGCCAGAAGGTAAGGGCAGCGTTGTTATTCCATGAGAAACAACTACAATGGTGAAGATATGTCAATTCAAGTATTAAAGTCATTTGTTTGGTCCCTTCAAATGCTCAGGCGAGTTCTCCATATTCTATCTTCTTGAAACCTCGGCATGATGTTATAGCTGTTGTATGCTGTTGTGCCGAGCGAGGTTAACAGGGTGGATCGGATTTATTGGCCTAACGTTTCGACTTGAACGTCGTCTTCAGAGGCCTAAAAAGTGGTCCGAAACTTATTGACCCTCGATCTACGCGGCCAAGTGCCGCATCGTTCCTAGCATTCCTGACTAACTTATGCAATCCCCCACGAAATTGAGAAGTTAAGAGAAATTTAATGGCTTACCCGGTGATCCACCGTCAGAGCGTTGCCGACGTGGCAACCAGCTCTGTTAGTTGACAAATGCGACTGAGTCACATCAGTCATTCCGGAACCCACAGAACGGTGTGAATGATAAGAAGTCATTGCTTATCGAAAGACACTAATTTCGGTTGTTCATAATTGGATTCCTTGCGGAAATCCAGAACGCCTCCAATGCCTTTCTGGACGACATCTCAGCCTGATAAGGTAGAATTTTGCACATAATGTCAAAGTCATTTCCGTCATGCATTTCATGCTTGTGCCTTCCCAGCGGTGTTGCTATGATACCCCTTCTTTTGCTGGCCAGTCGTTCATTTATTCGTGTCAACAAAACACGACCGGTCTCTCCAAAGTACTTGCCATTGCAAGTCCTGCATTCATTCTCACAAACTACACCTGATTTCTCACAATCTCCACTCTTTCCGCAAGGACAAACAACGCAGTTTTCCGTTACGCGTTCGGTGTCGTAGAGCGTATTGCGCACTAACTGAGGTTTGATGTTGTCGTTTGGGATGTTAACAGCAACGTCATCAGTTTGAAGTTGAGCACGAGCAAGGTATCATTGTACTGTAGAGGAGAATGCGTCGGAGATAAAAGGAAGACATAAAGGTACGCGGTCTCGGAAGCGCTGTACACGCTGGACAGCAGTTGATCATTCTCATCGAAATCGTTAGCCAACTATTGACCATGATTCCTTCACAACTGACCAGAATGAGGATATTCCTTGACCATCTCCGCAATGTACAATTACAACGAAATTGCGTTGTAGAGTCATTCGATGTCACCTGTTTGTACACCAACGTCCAAAACGATCAAGCCCTTCAAGCGTTGTCCGAAATGCTTGAAAGGCACATAGCTAACATCAACACTTTTGGACTCGAAAGGTATTCAATCATGGCTCTAGTCAAAGAATGCCTGAATTATAACATCTTCAAATGGTCAGACACGTATTATTCCCGACTAAGGGGCCTGGCATTGAGTCAGCGGCATGCGCCAGTTCTTCCAATATGCTTTAAGAGCAGAATAGAGGAACCGGTGCTAGTTCGTCTGCCTTTGATGTACTGTAGATAAATCGACGACTGTTTCATAATAACATCAACACAGTCCGAGGAAAAAAGGAAAAGGTCTCTACCTTCCATCGAATAGATTATTTCAGAATGGGAGAATCAATCCACGCGAGTAAGAACGAAATTACCACGCCTCTAGGAAGTGATACATGGAAATGCTCTCAAGGTAGTCGCTTCCTAATTTATTGCAGAGCTCAAAATCATGCCATGCTGACGAAATTATACCACTGTAATTTTATGAGTAAATCAAAAAAATGATCTCACCTGGAGCCAAGACATTCGAGAATTGCAGCTTAAAAAGCCCCCTTAAAACAACAAAACAACAAACAACTATTGTTTCGTCTCTCAAGAAATTTTGATTCTCGTTATCAGAATACCGGAATTGTAATCTCGTTGTCTGGGCATCACCTTTTATGTTTACTCAGGTCGTCTTCTTTTTCACGTGACCTGATCACGTCTTAAATAAATAAATAAATAAATAAATAAAAAGTTGGGTTTTTCAGACAGATTATGCATGTACCGAAGCTTTTTTCTTATATGGAAAAGAGCTCTTCTCACCATCCTCCATGTACCACTGCTTCTATCGCAGGTGAGAATCCCTTGTAATTTTGTGGCAAAAAAGGTATCTTGAAGGATTCCCCTTCTCATTCTGATTGCTGTTGTCATAATCGAACGACCGATTCTTTCTTTAGTCTCAGGAAATCCTTCACCCCTCACAAGGAGTCCCAAGCTTTGGCCACATAATTTTTACAGTATATAGGGTCTCCCATGGGTATTACGAAACCGTAGTTAGTTTTTCCGGAACGACCTTCTGGGGTGGGAAAAAAGGTCGATGAAAACCAGCGAGTAACAGGTGATGACCCATAGGGCACCGCTCATCAAATACTGCGGTGGGCAAAGGAGATGTGTCCAGATGGCCTAGTGGGTTGCGAGTTTGACTGTTAAGCGAACGATGAGGTTTTGGTTTTTTGCTTTTGCACGCATGCGATCACTGCTCACTGTTCATCTACAGCGCTCGTAAGATGCTGCTGTTGCAATAAGCGCAAATTTTAGTAAATGGCAACATTAATATGGGTAGCAATTATCCACCGTAACTTACCTTAAATGGACGCAAATTCAGAAACTAATGTTAGATTCGTGATCAGCGACCCAAGCAAACCCCACGTACGAAGTTGGACGAAATGGGGTATTTTGATCAAGGCACCTCACCTACCTACCCTTACCGTAGCTAGTGTTCACCAGCCCATACACATCCAAACCCACCATTAGATACCCTCACTTGTTGCAAATCATGAAACTAGTGTTTAATTCGTGACCCGACCCTCAAGAAGTGTTTTTAGCAGAGCTTGGACGAAATGGGTGACCACGACGTCTCGAGTCTCATGTCAGCTGTCGGTAGAATTGCCCACAGTTCAGCCCCCGATGATTTACTGGTAATATTATGCCACCATTCAGACTCTAGCTGTCGGAAATTCTTTAGCATCCACCACCTTCGTTCCAGAAATCTCCTGGGAGTCCCACCCGAACTGTTGATCACAATTTTTACCCTTGTCTTTGGAATTCTGACTAGTGAAGGTAGCTATGGTAAGGGTGGGTAGGTGAGGTGCCTGGGTCAAAATACCCGATTTCGTCCAAACTTTGTACGTGGGGGTTGACTTGGGTCGCTGATCACGAATCTAACATTAGTTTCTGAATTTGCGTCCACTTGAGGTAAGTCACGGTGGATGATGGCTACCCATGTTGATATTGCCATTTACTAAAATTTGCGCATATTGCAACATCAGCATCTTACGAACGCTGTAGATGAGCAGTGAGCAGTGATCGCATTATTCGTGTGAAATTTGGCTCTTGTGACCACAAAAGTGCATGATGTATTGATCACACGCATGGAAAAGCAAAGTAGATGCCGGGGATCGATCCCCAAAATCTCGCCGTTCGCTTAACAGTCCAACTCACAACCCCCTAGGCCATCTGGACACATCTGCTTTGCCCCCCCCCAGTATTTGATGAGCGGTGCCCTATGGGTCATCACGTGTTACTCACTGGTTTTCGTCGGCCTTTTTGCCCACCCCAGAAGGTCGTCCCGGGAAAACTAACTACGGTTTCGTAATTCCCATGGGAGACCCTACATCCTGTAAAAATTACGTCGCCAAAGCTTGGCACACGTGTAGATGGACTTCTCGTCAGGTAAATCTGTACCAGACATCTCGAGAACAGAAATTCAGCTTAAGAGAGGTGATCGTGATAAGGAATCTATGCCAAAAAAAGAAGCACAGAAGCTCCTTGCACATAGAATGTGAAAGATAAGGCAAAGGTGAATATGTAGGTTTTGATATGTTCCCTTAGGACGTCTCACGCATTTGTGCTCCATTCAGAATTGTAGAGGCGTGGTGAATGCGTATGGTGTCAATGCAATGACTTGAGGGGGCCAGCCGCTAAACCAAGTCAGTGTCTTCACCTTCCCAGACAAGTATAGTACTAATATACCCGACCCCAGATAGACGGTAGAGTTGGTTAGCCCGGGCAAGGATTGATCGCTCCGCCGTGCGGGTGTGGATAGCGCCTCTTCGCACAAAGGCAAGTTTAATGGACGTGAAAAATATTAGGCTTTGCAGATTGTGGTGCCCTTATTCCTTGTGTTGTCAACCACCGAGGAACGAATCAAATCGACTCCCGCTATACGAGGTATATCAACATGAATTCTACTATTGATAGAACCATTTAATCAGATTCCGTTATCATCATTCGAAAATTGTTCACTATAAACATACTAATATTGTGTATCAAAATTCGAGTAAAATCAACCAACTAGGTTCAACCACAAAATACATATTCTTGTTCAGAGAAAGTTTCGTACGCGTCAGCACCGCCAGGACGTTTTATAGTTTTCAATTCAAATGGAGACCCATTACTTGCAAATACGATGACAAGATTCATTAGTAATTACAAGCATATCAAGGTGGGCTTGGTTTTTGTTCAACATTAACGTGATGACGAGCGATTCTCGTAATCTCGTTGTCTTGGTTGTTCTTGTTGTCTGGGCATCACCGTTTATGTTTACTCAGGTTGTCGTCTTTTTCACGTGACCTGATCACGTCTAGATAAATAAATAAAATAAATAAATTCTGTCGTGTGGGAGGGGGGAGATTTTCGCGCAGAGCGGTGTAAGCTGAATAAAGCGAAGGAACATTATAAAATAGGGAAATATGTAGGTTACAAGCCCGCTGAAATCATGAAGTGTGGTTTCTCAACAATGCGCGTGTAAGGGAAATGGAGTGTTGGCTGTGGTTTGTGAAATAGGTACTACATATGTGAAGCAAACTCTCACAAAGTAGGCAGGGCTCAGCCATACTTAGTGAAGCTTGCCTATTTTTACCAGCTTGCACTGGGCGAATCTGAGTGAAAAGCTGGTTTGGAAAACACGTAAAACATAGCTATACCGATAATACATTTTGAAGCCCACGCTATGCATAATTCTGAAGAGAAATTGCCATAGGCCTATGGTATACTCCGACAACGGGCCCGTCGCAGCGGAGCTAGAAATGCATAGCTCCCCTCTATACAGCACTGCAGCTGGGTTTTTTGTGTGCTGCTGTATGCAGGGACTCGGAGCAGTGCTGCGACGCCTGTCGCAGCTGGCGCCGGTGGTCGCGGCGCACTGTGCTGCTCCTTAGGTAGCTGCGACTCCTGCCGCAGTACTGTTCTGAGAGGATCTGCACCATCCTTTTTGCCCTTGCGTTAAACTATCCGAGTCCCGGCACACAGCTGCATACAAAAAACTCAGCTACATTGCTGTATAGAGGGGAGCCATGCATTTTTAGCGCCGCTGCGACGGGCCCGTTGCCGGAGTATACCACAGGCCACACAGATTTCGTTCGCTACCGGATATCTTGTTCATCGGATAGGTAGTCACGATGACCCGCAGTTGTCCCACACTCTGTTTGAATTTCACCTATATCTATTAGCCTGACAACTATACAAAGTTTGTTTTCAATTTTGCTTCCCTTTCCTAAAAATGCACAGCCTGTTATTTGCATTATTCGTCGCTATGTGGGTTGGGAATGCAGAGGGGTGATCCGCAAGATTACGTCGACACTAACGTGTTATCATTGCCATATTTTCATTATTTTCGACCAACTCGGTCGGTTTTAACATGCTTGATATGCAAACCCCCACACAATTGTTCACACCATCACAATGAAGCAGTGATAGATATGGCAATGATAACAAGTTAAGCAGCATAGACTCGACGCAATGTTGCAGCCCGGCACGCTGCACATTCCCCTCCTTCCAAACCCACATAGCACCCACTATTCTTAGCTGAGTCCCAGTCTATTAAATGAACGGAAACAACAAATTTTGTCGCTGTGGTCAAAGCAATATACCGGTACACATACATAGAGTGCCACCACCACCCGAGACAGACTGGTTGGCACGCATCACGCAGTGGTGTCGCTACCACCAGCATATGAAATACAGATAATAGCACCATGTTCGGCCTCCCCAACTCCCCCCTCAGACAAATGTTGGGCAAAATTGATGGTCTTCACCTGGATCACCCAAGTACCAAATGGATGGTCAGAGATCATCCTGGGGAAGATGGACAGCAGATTCGTACTCAGCGCCCTCAATCACTTATCTGCACAAAATTTGGAGAAGTTTGGCCAAGAAGTGCCTGAAAAATGCATGGAACACACCATTATGTTCCATCGTCCACAGGGACAGACTGCTTGGCACGGAGCGTTGCGTTCCACCGACGGTAACGTGTTAGTACAGTTAGTAGCGAGGTCCACGTGGTGCACTGGAGAGAGGTGCTGTTGACACCCGAGTTATGGTCAAGCGATCGATCCCGGCCCGGACTAACCAAGCCTTTCATCCCTCCGCGGTCGGTAGCTTGGTAACAGACTTGTCTGGGAAGCTGAAGACACTGACTTGAAATGGCGGCTAGCTAGATGAGCCATTGTATGAGCAGAATATGCGTACACCATGCCTCTACGATTCTGAATGGTAGGCGGATGCGTGGCGCGTCATTAGGGAGCTGATCTAGCTCACTGTTTTACCTTTTAACCCATCTCACTGAGGCTTTCCTACATTTTTAATCCTGATGCTCCATTGTGCACAGTTTAGGTCGAAGTGATAAACTCTTCCGACATCGTAGCTGATTGGCCAACCGATTGAGCCATTGTATGAGCCGAACGTACGTTCACCATGCCTCTACGATTCTGAATGGTAAGCGGATGCGTGGCGCGTCATTAGGGAGTTGATGTAGCTCCATCACTTTTTTACCTTTTAATTCATCTCACTGAGGCTTTCCTATATTTTTAATCCTACCTCGTGCTCCATTGTGCACAATTTAGGTCGAGGTTATAAACTCTTCCGACATCGCAGCTGATTGGCCAACCGATTGGCCATTTGTCCTCGGTGCGATGCACATCACCGGATTAAAAAGAGTGAGTAAAGCTACACAAAAATAGCTAAGAATATGCATTAAGCGAAGACACGAAATTTCTGTGGTATATTTTCTTATTGATTTCCAGAGAGTGGGTTAAGTGTTGTCGAGATCTTTCTTCTCGTTCTTCTAATTTGCTTTTTTGACAGATTTTCAATGTAACGAGAGACTCCAATGACCTCTGCGGGTTCTCGTGTATCCCTTATCATTATGTCACTATATCAGGGCCTGCATGATGCAGTAGTAAGAGGCGCTACAGATATCCGCAAATTAGAGTCATCGATCTCGGCCAGCCCTAGTCAACACTTCCATCTCTCGGGTAAATTGATGCCAGACTTGTATAGGAAGGTAGACAGTGATTTGGTATAGCGGCTGGACCCCGAAAGTCATTGTATGGACCAAATATACATTCTCCATGTCTCTAGGATTCTGAATGGAACACAAATACGGCTGAATGGAACACAAATACCTTAGTGGACTGATCAATGGCGACACGTCTACCTTTAGCTTTACCCATCGCTATATTAAACCAGAAAAGGAACATAGAATGGGTGCCTCCTTGAGTCTCCAAAGGGTTCAGCATGTTCTACCGTACTCCAACCCATTTTCTTCTTCACCTCCTTACACGGATATATTCCTAAGCCTTATTCAAACTCTCTGGAGACCTCTCAACAGACTATGAGCTAGCGGAGATGTTGCTCGCTTCTTCTGGGTATATAAAAATAGGCAGAGTTTTACCTACGAGTGATTTCAGGATACCAGTAATACTGGAGTCGTTGAGTATCTATTTCCCAAATATCTCGCCAATTCGCACTTGATGATGATACATGCTATTATGAGCTCGTATTCCAACAGAGGTTTGTCATCAGGTTCCCTCTGTCTTCTTTGCGAAGCAACTTCGAAAAGTGGCTGTTTGGATTTCCATTATTTAGCGAGAAATGCCATAACAGTTCGGTCTAACTTCTCTCTTTACGAATCAGTCAGTGTGAAAAATTTGGGTATATTTCCTTCTGAAAATGCGATACGATCAATATCGCCCCAGGCAACACGCCTAGCTTGGTTTAGAATTGGCAGAAAAGTGTTTCGGAGTCAGATCAGGTCGTCTTGACCAGATGACGACCCACCTCATCCTTCTAGCACTCTGCTTTTCATTTAAAATCTCGCTAAAAACTAGAAACCCTTCAAAAACCGTCCCTAGCTGTACGGTAGCTTTCGATGCGTTCAACATTATTCAGAAGACATTTTCGATACGGACATGGTGCTGGTCTCCACTGGACATACGCATGAACGAGACAAAACAGCTGCTTTCATACTGAATCTTGCCCTAATATTGCTGACATCGTCATTTGCAATCGCACCTGGTGAAGAAGTACAGTCATTCTTCAAACGACAGGTGAGTAGCTCTTCGTCAATCTCATCGATCTCCAAATCACTAAGTTGCTTGAGACGAAGGCAGGCGGCCTACTGGAACAAGTAACGAAATAGTTGTTAGGAATACTGTAATATTGAGGTCCACCTACGGTATATTACGATGCTCTCGCTATCCATCCGCCAAAAAGCTGGGACTTACGATTGAAGCTTATGGGTTTAAATAAAGGAATTCATCCACGGGAATTCATCCCATCTGCGTTCTTTTTTTTCAGAACGGAATTCATCCATTCACGTCCTTCTTTTCAGCAGCTCATGACAGGAACACCGAGAAGACTTTATTGGCTTATGATGATCATTTTTGATTCCTTTGTGGCCGCTCTAGTTTGCCTTGTAATGTCTTTCGTTCTCCAGCTCGTTTATATGAGCGTCAGTTGGGCATTCAGGTATGTGTCAAGAATGTACCTGCTGATTTGTGCACAGTTTAGGTGTAGTGTGCTTCAATGGTATTTGAATATGTAAAAGTAAAGGTAGAGATATCGGCTTTGGTCGCTCTGCTAAGGACGCGCCGCCGCCTTCCATTCAGAATCGTAGAGGCATGGTGAATGCGTATTTCACCTATGCAATGACTTGCGGGGGCCAGCCGCTACTCCAAGCTAATTTCTCTACCTTCCCAGACAATTTAGTTACCAGGTTATTCAATAGCCGAGGGATTGAAGGCTTGGTTAACCCGGGCGAAGATGGCTCGCTTGACCGTGCGGGTGACAGTGGCGCGTCTTACCATTGCACCACGCGCGCCCTGTATATGAATTTTGCTACAATTATCCGCAATACTAGTAATAACATGGACAATGACACAACTAGCGACGATATGCACGACTGGTAGCAGAACACAACGCCTTTCTAAGACAGGATGATAACGTTCTGGGAGAGTACTAGGATCTAGAGTTAAAGAAGGTTAAAGAGAAGTAAACTACGTAAGGAACGAGAAATTGCCGGAATGGTTTGCAAAGTCCTTCAGGGCCGTGTATGAAACGCGCTACTGTCACCCTCACGGACTACCAATCGATCCTCACCCGAGCCAACCAGCCCTTCCAATCCTCTAAGGTCTCGTGAATTGGTTCTAGACTTGTCTGTAAAGGTAACGACACCGGTTCGGTCTAGCGAATGGTCTACGCAAGTCATATAGGCCAAAAACCCATTCACCGTGCGTCTACGATTCTGGATGGAACACGAATGCGTGGCGCGTCCTTAGGAGACTGGTCAACACCTTCTACTTTACCTTGGCCTTTACCTTTGCTAATAATATAAGTACATCACTAACGACCATAGATAAATTATAAATGTACGCAACGCAGTTCTTACTGTAGGATACGGTCATCAAGGGTTGGGAGAGTGATGTAATATAGAGTTTAGAGAGAGAAGTTCTGGAAGGAGCCAGGGTAAAGGCTGCGACCGGAACTGTGGCAGGAATTACCCGAATGAGTTTGTTGTGTCCTTTTACATCGGCTTGAGCAGAGAAAGCTTACCTACAGTTAACCATAGGTTTACTGTAGGTGCGCTCAATCCCGTATTATGATCCATCATGAACGTTACAGTGAAAAATTAGTAGCCTACTCAAGTAAAGTGAAACCTTAGAGACATATCGCCCGATTAAGCTGAACTTTCAGAGGTCTGATGCTCCTGTACTGCGTGATAAACTTGCCACTAGCTTATCTGCTGTCGTGCGTTCTGAAGTCTTCCGCCTATGCGTATTTGGTGTTGGTCATATTTCAATGTGTGGCCTTAGTCCTTACCGTAACAGTCCACACCGCAATTCAAGGCGTGGTGAGTACGCTGTTACAGAAAAATTGTGCTTTATAAAATCATTTTATTTTTTAGAAAATTTAATTTCAGTTATCGTGGTTCTTGTTCATTTTTCCGAGTACTCTGTTAGCATCGGAGACATTAAAGGAGATGGAGAAGAAAAACTTCCTCGACATATGTGGGTCCAACAATTCCTCAACTACCCCCACCCCTTAGAAAATAATCTGCACGATTTCAGCGCGTTTGGCTACAATAATAGCATTTCTGGTACACGGCGTTGTCTACCTAGTGATACTGTGCTTGATCGAGCTGAAAATTGGACGTTTGATTGCGAAAAAGTTGGCCGGTGGAGGCCCGGAGGTATATTAACTTTCCTGGCTCTCTTAACAATTCAAAGCCAGCTGACATCGCCCATAGAGAGCTCTTCTTCACTTCCCTCTATGAACTTCTCCACCTACCCATTTATTTGTTCATTTATTTATTTACTTATTCATTTACCTTACTTGACGCGATTGCTTCTTAAAGCAAAGGTAAAGTTAAAGCGTCGGCGTTGATCGGTCTCCTTAGGACGCGCCATGCATTCGTGTTCCATTCAGAATCGTAAACGTGTGGTGAATGCGTAGTTGGCCCTTACAGTGACCTGAGGGGGCTAATCGCTACACCAAGTTGGTGTTTTCACTGTCCCAGACAAGTATGGTACCAGTTAACCTATTCCTGGACGGATAGAAGCATTGGTTAATCCGGGCGGGAATCGAACGCTCAACCGTGCAAGTGTCAGTAGCGCCTCCTACCACTCTTACTCTTTGCCCTTCGTCTTAGAGCGGTCTAGAAGAAGATGTGAAACAACTGAAGACTAGCTTCCGTGTCTAGGTGCGGGTTCAGGACACCAGAGAACCCCCATAGAGAAAGTTTCTCCAAAATCGGTGATCCCGACTGGAACACCCAAGTAGTCGATACGGTTGGTCCGAGACCACCCACGTGGAAATTGGGCAGCAGATTCGTGTCATGGACCCCAAATAACCCACCATAGACAAAGTTTCAGCGAATTTCGACGACTGAAAAAAATCGAGTACTGGTGTCCGCTAAGTTGAATAGTGCCCAAGACTCATGTGGCTTCAGCAGTTGTAGTTCTGTCCTGAAGTGAAAAAGTGAAAATGGGAAAAATATCATTATTATATCTAATGCACAGCTGGCTTTTATGGAGAAGTTCGTGCAATGGGGACAATTTTCTTTGCAAATTAGAACCTAAGTCAAAAGTATACTACCGATTCCTTCAAAAAACCTAAATATTTTCTTTCTTCTTCTCTTCCTCCCTGAAACTATTCACTTTAAAGGGTTCTACCAAATCGCTAGGGAATGACGTCAAAAGTGAACAACGTCGGATTGAGGGTGATCAGAAGTATTATAACGCGCTGATCGTAAAGGTATGCGATTTTGTGGCATTTCTATCTTTCATACCCACCTTTAATTAATACAGCAGATGAAACCGTCATACCATTTGGGACATGAGTCCTGATGGAGTTCCATCTATCCTTGGTTGTTGATTTTTGAATTTTTAGGTTGTTAGGGGGTAAAGGCGGGGACCACAAGCCAAACAGAATTTGCCCTGATAGGTACGACATTATCAACATCAAAAACTGGAATAGAGTCCACCAATTATTAAACGAGCTGTACTCTTTTTTGTTCTCCCCTTTTTCACGGCACCATACTTTCCCCTTTTTGGAGTTGTTTACTTTTTGGTTTGTTTCAGAATCTGATCAAACATCGTGGTCCAAATATCTGCTTGAAGAACATCAGTTTCGGTGTTGACAAGAACACTCGATTCGGTCTAGTTGGAGAAAGTGGTGCCGGGAAAACGGTCCTATTCGATATCGTCACCGGCGAGGACTTCCCGACGAGCGGACAGGCGATTTTGTCAGGAGTTTCCACGCAAGATTTGTCGGTGAGTTATTTTTTTATTTCTCACCTTTTGCCAAGAGATCCATAAGAGGCCGTATGTTCCGTGGATTGGGTAAAGGTAAAGTGTACTGCAGAATGAAGCCGATTAACCAAAATGGGCAATTTTATTACGGCCAACGTTTCGGTCAATCTGCCTTCATTAGAGACTCGGACCTGGGAAATTAAAACCTATGAGCAATTAAAGTAAAGCAATCGGAGTCGACTACGCTCCTGAAGACGCGCCATGCACTCGTCTTTTATTCAGAATCGTAGAGGGATAGTGAATGCGTGTTTGGTCTATAGAATGACTTGTGGGGGTCAGCAGCTATACCAAGTCAATGGCTTTATTCCATGATCGACTGTCGTTGAATCTTGGCATGTCGAATATAGTTGCACGTGATAGATTGAGTGAAGCCGAATAGCCAAGATGGTACAAGTTTATTTGGCTAACGTTTCGGCGAGTCCGCCTTCGTCAGAGGCTGGAAGAGAAAAGAGGAGTTTGTGAGATCATTCGCTCAAGACCAATTTCAAGTTTCAGCGGTGAATCAGAAGGCACCAAGAGAGAAAGGCGAATCGCGGATAGGGTAAAGACAACCAGACCTGGGCAGGTAGGACACCAATGCAAACCACAAGTTACCGGCAACACATAAGGTAAAGTGGCCACCCTTACGAGCCTCTGGCCGACTGTCCTTCGGGTCAAGCCCGCACAGGTCAGCGAATGCTGCCAGCTCCTGTGTTACCTCCACGCGTTCTTCCTTCCTATTGATCGTGGGGTTTCTCACGGCAATCCACAGCGCTTCGAGGGTCTTCCGCGCCGAGATTTCGGATTGGCGTTACAGTATCGCTACCGCCACCTCCACCATCGCGCCATCGTGACACCGCAACCGATGCTCACCCAGCGGCTCCGATATAGGTCAGCGAATGCTTCGAGCACCAAGAGAGAAAGACACAGGAGCTGGCAGCATTCGCTGACCTGTGCGGGCTTGACCCGAAGGACAGTCGACCAGAGGCTCATTAGGGTGGCCACATTACCTTACGTATTGCCGGTAACTTGTGGTTTGCATTGGTGTCCTACTTGCCCAGGTCTGGTTGTGTTTACCCTATACGCGATTCGTCTTTCTCTCTTGGTGCCTTCTGATTCACCGCTGAAACTTGAAATTGGTCTTGAGCGAATGATCTCACAAACTCCTCTTTTCTCTTCCAGGCTCTGACGAAGGCGGACTCGCCGAAACGTTAGCCAAATAAACTTGTACCATCTTGGCTATTCGGCTTCACTCAATCTATCACGTGCAACTATATTCAATGGCTTTACCCTGTCAGCCAAAGGTACCAATTTAATATCTGGTACCAATTTATCCAAATCCGTAAGGGCAATTAACCCGAAACGCCACCCGATAAACCTTGCATTATCTTGGCCCGGTAAGCAGTCTATATCTCAAATTATAACCAATTTTAGCGTGTCGGCTGCTCTAGCCAACAGGATGGGCTCTGCTATCATCTCACCTGCCGTCAGAATATTATGATTATTCTTGCTTTATTAGGTAAGTTTTTACATTTGAAAATGTTTTTCAATAACAGAGAAATTACACAGATGGTATGTTTCCTTAGGGCATCGAAACAAACTAGCTATAACTAAAATTCTAGCACAACTCACCCAAAACAACAAAATTATTTTCAATGGAATATCCAATGATTGTGCAGGTATCCTCTCTTCTCAGGTTACTCCGGTATCGCTGAATTGACGAAACTTTTGATCGAAACGATTGGTGTTAAGTGGTGCCAGCACAAGCTTGTGGCTCATTGCAGGTAGGCACATTTTCAAGCTAGTTCTTGTCTCCTAGCTAGGTATTATTTACCAACACGGTTTGATAGCAGCTTACCCATTACCCGCATTACGTGTCGCGAATACAATGAACTGGGTTATTGCTAATCGAATAATTAAAAAGTAGTCAGTTACTTTCACACTGCACTTATCTTCACAATAAGATGTAAGTGGTGGGAGCGGGAATGTTACCCAAATTGGTAACTATTAGGTTGGTCAATAAGTAACTAGCAATTGATTGCGCAACCTACCTCCTTCTTATCGGTTTGCGCGCACGACCGATAGTGTCCATATTGTTTCCAGTCCATCATGGACTGGAAACAAATAAATGAAATAAATGATGTACAAATAAATGAAATGAAATAAATGATATTGAGGTAGTACTATCTGCTCTATAAAACTGGCATACCACCTTTCAAACTGCTCCTACTAATAGAGTGAAATGTCGAAAAAATTCGTCCCTGACACAATGCACCTTCGTCACACCCAGCTTCTCTACTACAATTCTGGGCTGTCGGCGGCCGATGCCCATCGTCAGCTGCAGGATGTGTATCAGGGCTGTGCGTTAAATTCTGGCCGTTAAATTTTTTAACGACTTTTTTTAACGGCAAAATTTGCCGTTAAGAACCGTTAAATTCGTTAAATCCATTAAATTTTTGAAATTTTGCAAAAAAAAAGTTGAAATTCCTAAAAATAATGGTTCTTTCACCGTAATATCGCGAAAATAAACGACACTAATATATAAGCGTTTATTTTACTGTTGTGCCGGAACGATCAATTCATCGGTTAGTACCCTAGAGCACATATTATTAACAACAGCTAACGAAAGAGCTAAGTCTCTCACAAAGAAAGCATATTCAAAGTCAGGAATGATCAACGGTCGAAGCCAATCTGTGGAAAAATAAGTTTGAGAAACAGAAGAGCTGCAAAATTTGCAGGTGTTAGCGACTTACGAAAGTCGGTCAAAACTTGACCGACTTTCGTAAGTCGCTAACACCTGCAAATTAAATTTGACTTCTGTTAGATGTTGGCCAAAAAAAAAACGCTAAAATTATGAGCGATAGCAGAAAGTTTCCCTGTTTCAGTGCTATGAACATCCCACTGTATTATCGAATTGAGGTGAAAGGAATTAGGGAAATTTGCCATTTTTGTTCCATTATTTATGGCCCCCTGTAATAGGATGTTTCCTTTTGAAGTGGTAAATGTATCCGCATGTTGACGATCTTTTCTTTTCTTCCAATATATGATTGCATAGAACGCATTTCCGCTGCGATCCTGACTTAACCATGTATTGATCCCACTTGCCCATTTCTGAAATTGGACATAACGAATAATGAAAATTAGGCGCTTGAAATCAACCTAACTTGAAGAAAGAAAAACTATTAGTAAGAAAAAAGAGGAGAAATCAGACGTGCAAGCCAATTAAAAACTTGGTTAGAATTCATTTCAATTTCAGTAGGCGAACTCCTATTACAATGCCCAGATTGCGTCTAATGTTGTGGAAGAGAGAAGCTGGGTGGTCCTGACACGATTGCGTGCAATTTGGACCTTCTGCCACTCCCGCGCGGACAATTCAAAAGCCGTTAAATTTTCCGTTAAATTTTGAAAATTTGCCGTTAAATCCGTTAAATAATTTTTAACGGAAAAAGCCGTTAAATCCGTTAAAACCGTTAAACCGTTAACCGTTAAATGCACAGCCCTGATGTGTATGGTGAAGGTATTGTCTCTTATAGGACTTTAACAGATCGGTTCGCTCGCTTCAAAAAAGGAGATTACAACCTCGAAGACTCGGAGAGGTCTGGTCGACTAGTCGAGATAACTTGGAAGCACTCCGCGATGTAGTTGAAGCTGATCCAAGTATGACCACCCGCGAAATGTCGGAGACGTTTGTAGTGTCTCACGCCACAATCTTGAATGGATTGACCAGAATCGGTAAAGTCCAGGAGCTCGGCAGATGGATACCCCATGACATGTCCAGTGCTGACCGTTCCCGAAGAGTCGAGGCATGTACTTCCCTTCTTTCCCTCCAACGCAGGCCTCCTTTCCTGAGGGACCTAGTTACTGGAGATGAAAAGTGGGTCCTATACAACAACACTGTCCGTCGCCCACAATGGGTCGACAGGAACAAACGCCCAGACCCGGTCCCGAAGCCCGACCTCCACCCTCGAAAGGTGATGCTCTGTTGCTGGTGGTCCAGGAGGGGGATGGAGTACTGGGAGCTTCTGCCCTCTGGTACCACCATAACCGCAGACATCTACTGTGCACAGCTACGGAAGTTGAAGTCCCATCTCGATCGCACGCGTGGACAGGATGCAATTATTCCGTTCCAGTATGACAACGCCCGACCCCACGCTGCAAAAACGACCCGTTCTGAGCTACTGGAGTACGGGTGGCTGGTAATCCCACACCCTCCATATTCCCCGGACCTTGCATCTTCCGACTACCGGCTATTCTCCCAGCTCCAGCGTCACCTGGAAGGAAAGCAGTTCAAAAAGGAAAGTGACCTCAAAACCGACTTGAAGGCCATCTTCGCCTCACGGCCCTCTGAGTCCTGGGAGAAGGGCATCGACTTTCTACGTACTCGCTGGCAGGAAGTGATCAATGCCGATGGTTCCTACCTCTGATTGTACATAGGCTTTGTTTGAGAGAAAAAATAAATATCTGATTTTCCAAAAATTGCTAGTTACTTATTGACCAACCAATAAATACCTGAGGCTTCCAAAATTGAAGGTTACGTTCAGAGAGAGGTGGCAATGTTCCGAATTTCATCATATTACTGTAGTTTTCTATCTATTTTTAGTCAATAGGTGTAAAAATGACAGTGTAGTATACGTGAAAGTTTGACTGTGCCATGATTTCCGGTAGGGTAAGTATTCACCTGGATATTCAAACATATTGAGTCTCTAGTTCTATCTAATTGAGAGCATTATCGACAATGACAAGAAGGGAACGTTGCAGTCACAGATAAAAAGTCAAAGTCTCTGTAATTAATATAAAACGTAGAACAGAAGAAAATGTTACATTTTTCTAGCAAAAGTCAGAGAAGGCGAATAAGCATTGGCCTGGCACTGGTCACAAAATCGCGAATTATTGCTCTGGATGAGCCGACAAGAGGTGTTGATCCAGCGGTAAGTTAAAACAATCAATGAAAGAAATATCTAGAAACTGGGGATCATCACTTGCATCCGTCCACTTTTTTGAACATCCTAGATTTCTTCAATCGCTGCGATTTCCACTAGTTGATGTGATCATTTATTATTGAAACGACATTCGAAATCTACCTATTGCTCCTCGGTATCCCTTCCACAAGTTATCGGCTGCCTAATTCATCTGAATGCCTCAAAGGTTTTAAAGCCTACCTATGGAAAGCCCCGCATTGGTTGCCCACTCCTGAACAGCTTCGCCCTCCAACACCGAATCTGCATTCCATAAGAATTACACTTTTCCTGAATGTGAGCAATCCTCCCAGCCAGGTGACGTTTGAAACATGACTAGGAAACAGGGGCGGGCGTTAAACTGTGAGCGGTAAATTTTTTACCGATTTTTTTTCAACGCAAAAATTCGGCGGTGAAAACCGTTGACTTCGTTAAATTCGTTAAATTTGTTGAATCGTGTTACAAATGCAACAGTCTCAAGATAACTATTCTGAACGAACGTCTTGCGAAAAAATAATATTAAAGCTGAGCATTTATTTTATTACACCACGAAAACATGCTTCACGGTCCATCCATTGAATGGATTTTAGAACTCCATTAAATGGATGTACCGTCACGGTCATCACTGAAAAACGCACCATCACAGCTAACAGCAAAACAGTCTAAAAACCTCCTCAAAACTTATTCTAGCGTACGAAAACGGCTAGCGTACCGAACTAAATGATACGACAGGGAAACAGGGAAGTGTATTGGAAGAGGAAGTAGACCTATCGCTCGCTGCACAGCAAATCACTGACAACGTCACGCTGCTGCAAATTATCCTGCCAGCCCATATTTCGCATTTTCTTGAGCAACTAGGGCTTATGGTATACTCCGGCAACGGGCCCATCGCAGCGAAGCTCAAAATGCATGGCTCTCCTTTATACAGCACTGCGGCTGGGTTTTTTGTATGCTGCTGTGTGCGGGGACTGGGAGCAGTGCTGCCCTACCATCGCAGCTGGCGCCTGCTCAAAGCCACAGTACTGTCCTGAGAGGATCTGCACCATCCTTTTCGCCCTTGCGGTAAACTATCCGAGTCCTCCACACAGCAGCATACAATAACCCAGCTGCAGTGCTGTATAGAGGGGAGCCATTCGTTTTTAGCTCGGCTGCGACGGACCCGTTGCCGAAGTATACCATAGGCCTTACAGACGTACAGACCCTTTGCCGGCAAAGAGTGAGCGGGTCCTATCAAGAATGCTTGCTGTCTCAAACAGAAAGTCGTTTAAAATCTCGTTAAAAAGTTTGGAAAAGTTGCCGTTGAATTCTCCTCACGACTTTCCACAGAAAGTGCCGTTAATTCCGTTAAATCGTTAACCCGTTAACCGTTAAACGCCCGGCCCTGCTAGGAGACGACTGCTAAGATGGCTATTTTCTGTTCATCTATATTTCTTTTTCTTGGGCATCAACTTTTTTTTGCAGACTCGACGTCACATTTGGCAGTTGATCACCACAACACAGTTGGAGGAACGTATGATATTCTTCACCTCGTCAACCATAGAAGAATGTGAGAAAATCTCCGATCGATACGGAATTTTGCATCAAGGACGACTAGCTGCTATTGGTCCAGTGGAAACGATGAGTATGCGGTGAGTGATCAGTCAGTCGATGGCCTAGATATTCATTTATTCGAAGGCAACCCTTGCAAGCGATCTATCCTCGCTCGGGCTAACCAAGTCTTCCATACCTCCGGGGTCGGGTAAATTGGTACCAGCCTTGTCTGGGAAGGTAGAGACACTGACATGGTGTAGCGGCTGGCCTCGCAAGTAATTGCATAGGCTAAATACACAAACATTCTATGTCTCTTCGATTGTGAATTGGCGAGGAATTCATGTCGCGTCCTTAAGGGACTGATAAACGCCGCCACCTTTACCTTTACCTTTTACTCTTGAAATAGTGGTACAGGAATAGATTCATATAGGATTTCCTCATCATCTTCACTCACAGAACAGAAAAAAAAACTCCTCTTTTCTAGACACACAAAACTGTATATTCTCGAATTGGAACTGGTAGATAAAAACAGCAGGGGGAGGGTAAGTCATGTAATCATCTCAGCAGAAATTATAATAGATCATCCAAGCGAATTGTTGCTGAATGCGATTTTAAGGTGGAAACCGCTGTGCAGAGCGCGTTCCCATCTGCCGTTAAAGAAGCCACTCCCGAAGGAAAGACGGAAATATTGAGGTGGAGGGTGAGTAATTGTCATGAAACTCTAGTTTTGTTATCGTATTTTTACGGATATTAGAAGTAGATGTTCTTATGGAGGTACAGGATCGCGGCTTAGGGCCTATCTCATGGCTTACTGAGCTTGGTACATACCGTGAACTCAGCGCGATACCCTGAGTGCTGGGGTATCCAATGCATGGAGTGAGCGCAAGTGGGATTTTAGGGGGTAATTGTAACACCGGATAGGCGACGAATTTACCCGGTGCACATTGACCAATCGCTGTCAGCAGGGCCCAGATTCATGAACGGACAAGCGGTCTCCGAAACCGCGGCGCAACCAGAACCAGACTGGAGAGTCGATGAGAGATTGTGTTTAACGTAGGAAGCTAAGAATAAGTAGACAAAGTTGCGCGCCGTTCGGGGTATATCCCGTGGTTTATCGGTGGGTTACCAATGTTGAATCTGGGCCCAGGCGGATCGGGTTTATCTGAGGGTTTGTAGCGGTTCTCAATCATCAAGTTTAATGACTTCACAATCCCTAGCTTCTCGCTATCAGGCGACTATAGAGTGGATTATCCAATTCAAGAATATTGAGGTATCCGACACTGCGCAGTGGGCGCAGGTGGGCTATCTTCAGTTGTAAAACAGGAGAAGCTCCACTTATACCCGTCGCGAGTTGCTGATTTGCGGTCAGCAGGCAAATAGGGTTTATCTGAATGTTTGTAGCGGTTCTGTGAATCATCGTTCCGAAATCTAGCAAATTACGTGGACCAAATAGCTTCACAGTCTAAACCTTGGGCGCTAGCGGCATACATTCAGTTGTAGCACCGGATAAGCGACGGATTTACCCGGCGCACACTGATGGCTCGCGGTCAGCAGGCGGCTCGGGTTTATTTGAGGGTTCGTAGCGGTTTTCAATCATCCATTAGTCGATGGGAAGTCCAAAGAGTTTGATAGCTTTTCAGTCCACCTATTCATGAGTTCTTAGGTATCCGACACTGCACAGGGGCGCAGGTATCTCTAGTTATAGAACAGGAGAAGCCGTATACTCGTCTCACCAGGCGGCCGGGCGATTTGAGGGTTCGTAGCGGTTTTCAATCATCCATTAGTCGATGGGAAGTCCAAAGAGTTCGATAGCTTTTTAGTCCCTAGCTTCTCGCTATCAGGCGACTATAAAGTGGACTACCTGATTCATGAATTCGTAGGTATCCGACACTGCACAGAGGGCGCAGGTGGGCTATCTCTAGTTATAGAACAGGAGAAGCTCCACTGATACCTGTCGAACTGATTCACGGTTAGCAGGCAGAGGTTTATTCAAGTGTTTTAATGGTTCCGTCAATCATCGTTTCGGACGCTAGAAAGTTACGAGGACTAAATGGCTTGACAATCTAAACCTTCTCTGTCCTCAGACAGCTATAAAATGTTTTTTAGATTCCGATTGATGGAAAGAACCGATTGTCGGCGATGTTTGAGAGAATGAAAAACGTGACCAGTGGCCTACCCGTATCAAACCCGACTCTCTCACAATGTTCCTATGAAATAGCGTTGACATTGGCTGCTACCGAACTCGAAGCGAAACCAAAAGGAGCACCGATCGATGCGCTTAGTGTTATGATATGATTATATGACTTTTAATGTCTAGCTACACAGCGTAGAAGGTTTCTACTAGATAACGAAGAACTTATATCCATTACCATTTCGAAGTAATAAACAGTTCAGTGTTTGTTGAGGTGAATGACAGCGATTAAGGGCCTTTGAAAGACTGAGGAGCATCAAAAGGGAGATGTAAGGTGGCCACTCTCCTAAGCATGCGCCATGCCTTAATCTTTCATTCGGAATCATAGACTGCTCCACTATAGGTTGTTGGAAAGTTAATTAAACCATTGTCAGAAAGCGATGTTTTTGCCCTGAACTGCCATTACATCGGTCGCATAATATCGGTCGTGTAACATTTGTAATGTCAGCGAAATGCAATTTATAAGAGAAGTCTGTGTTTCGCGGTTGTCGAGTACAAATCAAGTGTTCTTCTGGTGCTGATTGTTACCTATAGGGTAGATCTTCACTCTCGGTTTCTAATCCATAAGGTAAGAAATTCCATAGGGTACGAAATCTGAACTGACGGATCCGATCTAGGTAAGAGCTTTTTTGTTAAAGCTCCATTCAGCTCGTTTGTGGTCCCTGACATCCCTTTGTTGATGGTTCCGCCGATTGCGAGGTATATTATTATATTTGAGTATTTGAAAACCTACTCATAACCATGTCTACGACTCTAGTTGGAATACGAATGCACGGGGCACACCAAGTGCATATTCAAATAATCAGTCGTATCGAATCAAGACAAAATTTCACCGTTCTTATCCTTCAGCGTGTGTTTCCTATTTTCTGTAATACCTTATTAGGGCCCGCGTGGGGAAGTGGGAAGAGACTCTTCTGACTCCCCCAAGGTCGAGCGATTGCCACCCAAGCCTTCCATCTTTCCGGTTGGGTTAATTATTACCAGACTTGGAAGGTGAAGACACTAATTTGGAATAGCGGTACGCCCCGCAAGTCATTGTATAGGCCAACTACGCATTCACCCTTTTGAAATAAATAAGATGTGATTAATTGTAACGATACATAAGTACGAGTGGAATAAAGGAGAAAGAGAATCCTGAAAATGGTTGCAGATGAGACGGGAAACTCTCCCAGTTGAAGCACGTCATATCTGCTGTTGGGCAAAATTTGGAAAGAAGTTAGCCTCTAATTTTTCTCTGCTAAAATACTGATGAACATCAAAGGTGTCCGATAATTCACGAGAGGTTTGGCATGCATCGAGCTACAACTCTTTCCTCAATAGGTCCAGATCCGACCCCATCGGACGTCCTGACTTCTCCTTGTTCTCGATGACGTAATAGCCAATGCAGAAGTTCAAGAACAAGGGTAGATGGCGCCTTGAACAGGAACACCTTCTTTATAGATCTGGTTGAAGCGTTCAAAGTATTGGTTCAAATAGTGGCCAGATAGAGACAAAAAAAACCATGACGTTGCAAATACGTCATTTGAATAGAATGAATTCCGGAGCGATTGTAATAGTGGTCAACTTTACTAAAGCGAATGTGACATAATACTTTGTAGTGCCTTTTTCCCTCTATCGAATGGTACCTTACTCGTTTTGATAGGTGTCATCATTGACTAGAAATTTCATCTCGAATCCGAGCGCGCGCAAATGTCCGATTACTTATGACTCAACCTAATAGGCCATTTCATAAGCCCTTGACGTTTCTTTCAAAGTCCTTCTGTAAGTCCAATAGGAAAGCTCTGGCAAAGAGCTGTAAACTGTTCAATAGAGAATTGTTCTTAGTTTTAGAATATATATTTCGTTTTGATGAATACTTGAAACGTTCCTAATTTTTTCACCAGTGGAATGGAAAATGAAATTTCGCAAAGATAGCCCTTTGCGGCATGGAATTTCTCTCCACGAAAAGTGAAACTTTCTGTAACTCTTTACACACCATTTGAAAGAGAAAAGCCTCTTCTACGACATATTCTATTGCGTTTTATTATTGCATTTGGTTTTTGTTAAATTTAAGGTCCTCAAGTTGAGTGACCGAAAAGTCGTTAATAAAACATATTTGGACAGAATTTCTTGCTCGATCAGAAGATCCGTTTAGTTTTTCACGTCGCTGAATTTTAAACAAGATTTAGCAATACATATTTAAAGATAAGCGAATGCAACGTAGTCGTTTTCGCTTGGAGGGAGTAAAAGATACTCTACACCTATACTTTTCCCTCTGCTCCCGAAGATTTCATAGATTTCAGCGGTCACAAATGTGGACAATGGCGGTAGCGCTTCCATCTTCGGCATTGTTTTCCACGGCCCTGCTACAGACAACTGATAAAGGTAAAGGTAAAAGTATCGGCAGAGGCAAAGGTGATGACCAGTCCCCTAAGGGCTCGCCACCGCATTCGTGTTCCATTCAGAATCACAGAGGCGTGGTGCCTGCGGGGGACAGCAGCTATACTAATACAGTGCTTTACCTTCCCGGACAAGTCTAGTACTAATATACCCGATCCCAGAGGGATGGGAAGTTTGATTAGCCCGAGCCGGGACCGATCGCTCAACTGTGAGGGTGTCAGTTGCGCTTCTTACCTCTGAAGCACACGCCAAATCCATAGAATAGTATAATTTTTCTCTCAGTGCTCGATAACATCTGAAAAGAGCACGATTGTAAAGAGCTTTGTTCTTTCCCTACTCGACACTTTTGTGTCCACCCAGGGAAAGCCAACCACTGCGAGTGGGTAAAAATTGAAAATAATCTATAGATCAATAGAATTGGGATGGACTTCTCAAGGTGTGATAGAAATAACTCAAAATTACCGGTTCAAACCAGATCACCAACGCCATCATTGTGAAACAATATTTATTGCATACATTCGTGAATAAGATCATGTTCTTATACAAATAACAATCTCGGGAAGTTGTTGCAAATCTGAGAAACATTCTGTGAAAATCTCCGAAATAAACAAGATTTTCATTAATTGATGAAACATATCATCAGGATCGAGAGCGTTGGTGGATGCTACTCGGTAAGAGAGAGGAAAATCAATAAACAAATGTTAGAAAACACTACGCTGTATCGATCACCGGATGATCACTATGGTTAGAAATTAGCATGATATATATTTATTTATATGAGAGCCTACCCGACAAAATACCTTTAAGAAATACAATTCAGTTCAAATTGACTAGTCACTCGGTCACAATATAGTAGTTGTGTTAGAAAGTGGACCTCGCATTCTCTAGACCAGCAACGATTCCTCAAATAGTAGTTCCGACGGAGAGTATGGAGAACTCTCCTCGGATCGGTGGGTAAGTGGCCTCGTTCGGTTAACGTCGAGAAATACGACGGTATTACCAAGTATCAAGAACAAGTGCAGTAATATGTGATTCAGAAGAAGAATTGCACAGAGACTGATCAGTAGACTTGAGGTGGCAGTAAGTAGTTGGCAGAGGTTTCCTTTAGACCGCTGCTCTCGGAAATCTCGTCCGGCGTTGGAGAAGCGGATCTGGAAAACGATTTATTTATTTATTTATTTACTTATTTATTTACTTAAAATGCTTGTGAATTTGACTGAACCTAGCGGTAAACCTACGAATTTATTCCAGCGTAAACCTCCGATTTTTATTCACAATCGCCGCTCTTTGACTGGGACCCGTGAGTACTACTCTGTTGAAGAGTCACTAAATGCTTGTGAATTTGACTGAACCTAGCGGTAAACCTCCGATTTTTCGAAAAATCCAGCGTAAACCTCCGATTTTTCGAAAAATCCAGTCAAAGAGCGGCTTCGCCGCTCTTTGACTGGGCCCCGTAAGTACTACTCTGTCGAAGAGTCACTAAATGCTTGTGAATTTGACTGAACCTAGCGGTAAACCTCCGATTTTTCGAAAAATCCAGTCTGGGCCCCGTGAGTACTACTCTGTAGAAGCGTCACTAAATGCTTGTGAATTTGACTGAACCTAGCGGTAAACCTACGAATTTCCGAAAAATCCAGCGTAAACCTCCGATTTTTCGAAAAATCAAGTCAAGGAGCGGCTTCGGTGGATCACCGTTTCAAGGGCCGTATATATGTAGTGAAAAGATGGGTGGTGGTGGGGAGCGGTGGTGGTATATAAAAGTACCCAAGACTCGTTTACGGCGGACCCGTTGATTAGCATTATGGTAAAAAAAAATGTGTGGCCAGTGTAGCCATACAACCGCGAACAGCGCCGAAGATTCACCGAATTGTACTCAGAATGAAACACCGGCGTTACTGTTATTTGAGGCATGTTCCCATCCGTTCCGTATATATCGAGAAATCCTATAGTTGGTTGTCCACGGGTGGACAATGAAGCAGTGTTGGTTGAGCAGCGATGAAACAGTGTTGGCTGGACAGAAGAGCACTGTTGTTGTTTTATCACTGCTTTCAGCGCTCTTACTATAGTTGGTTATCCAGCAGAAGAGCTGAGCAGAGGAGCATCGCTGCTGTGCTATTACTACCTTCAGTGCCTTATTACACGTGGCAACTCCATTCCAGTGATAGCGACTCGATCTCATAAAACCCATGGTTTAACAGCGCCGAAGATTCACCGAATTGTACTCAGAATGAAACACCGGCGTTATTGTTACTTGAGTCATGTTCCTATAGCTCGTTATCCACAGGAGGGCAATGAAACAGCGTTGGCTGTGCAGAAGAGCAGGGATGCTGTTTTATCACTGCTTTCAGCGGTTCTACTGTAGTTAGATATCCACTGTAGGACAATGAATCAGTGATGGCTGAGCAGAAGAGCATTGGTGCTATTTTATCACTGCTTTCAGCGGTTTATCACAGTTGGTAACTCCATTTCACTGATCGCGACTCGATCTCGTGAACCGCATGTTGCAGACACCATCGCTTGGTTAGGGGTGCAGCGTGCATGCGCCAGAGAGCGTTGTTTTTGGTAAGAGTGAAAAGCGCGTGAGAACAGTAGAGAGCGCGGCCACGGCGGAGAGCTGAAGTCAGAGTAAACAGCAGTGAGCGCGGCCTTCGAGGAGGGCCAGGCTGAAAAGCATGTAATAGCGTGTCTCGGGAGGAGTGCCCGCAAGGGCTTACTCGATTATTATATACGGAACGGATAGCAAAAGATCCTATCTAAATTATGAATTTTAAGTCGAGCCGGCGGCGAGAGATTTCCCATATTCGAGAAGACAAGTTCTAGAGGTTCGCTTAGAGCTTTTGAAGTTTTCAGCAGTCTGGTGAATTTCGCTTTTCGAGTTTGGGTACTGAATACGAGCACACAACTTAGCTCAACCAGCAGAAAGCGCAGATAAGAGCCACAATGTAAGGTTGAAGACTAGGAGACATTGAACAAAAAGGTCCCTAGGGTGAGCACAAAGAAAACCAAATTCCTCAGTTCGGAGGGAGGCTCAGAAATAGTGGTCCACTGCTGTTAGGAAGTCAAAGGCTGGATATACCATTACCTTGGTACTGAATTGACAGAAGTGACAAAAGATGGGAAGATACTCTTTACGTGTTCCTTACCCTCCGCTCCTGGGCTCAGATTCATCATTGGTAACCCCTAGATACACTCCCGCAACTTTGTCTACTTATTTTAAACGTTCTATGTTAAACGCAATCTCTCATCGACTCTCCCATATGGTTCTATTTGTGTCACGGTTTCGAAGACCGCTCGTCCCTTCGTGAATGTGGGCCTTGAAGATTTCATAGATTCACCTTGGTACTGAACTTTGGTACTGAATTGACAAAAGATGGTTACCCTAGATCATGCAGTGAAGGTAGGGAGAAATGCCGCCTGGGTAAAGTGTAAAGAAACCACTTGTTAGTCACTCGCGATCTTCGAATACCGTAACGGTTTCGGTACTTTAAGCACCTTCAAGTAGGATAAGCTGACTCACCGTCTGCTGTTGCCGTCGATACCGCTGCCATCGGAGCTGACATCTACTGATGGTCGGGTACGGAAGGCATTACTGCTTTTACGTTGCCGTCGCAATTCTGCGTAGTAGCCATCACGAACTGCCGAGAACACGAATGCACTCAACGTTGACCTGAATCACACACATAGTGCTTTAGCTAAATTATGGGTAAAGCGAGGGCGCGCGTGGTGCAGTGGCTAAAGGCGCTACAATAAGAACTGTGTTGCATACACTTATAGTCTAACTAGTAGTATATAGTCTAACTCGTCAGTTGTGAACTCATATTATTAGCGAAAGATAAAGACCAAGGTAAAATAGAAGGTGTTGACCAGTCTTCTAAAGACGCACCACGCATTTGTGTTCCATTCAGAATTGTAGACGCACGGTGAATGGGTTTCTGGCCTGTATAATGACTTAAGGGGGCCAGCCGCTGTACCAAGTCAGTGTCTTTATCTTCGGAGACAAGTCTAGTATCAATTAAAACAACCTCGAAGGATTGGAAGGCTTGGTTTGCACAGGCGAGGATCGATCCCTAGTCCATGAGGGCTATTTCCCCCTGCATTAAAGGACTCTGCAAACCATCCCGGCAATTCCTGCTATCGTTCCTTCCGGGGTTCAATTCTCTTCGATTTTTCTTAACTCCTGATCCCAGCACTCTCCCAGCCTTTGATGATTCGATCTTACAAAGGTGTTGTGTTTTGCTGCCAGTCCTGCATTCCCCATATTATTCGTATTGCGGATAATTGTAGCAAAATTCATATACCGGGCGCACGTGGTGTAGTGGTAAGAGTTGTCGGTGTTCGCAAGGTAGAGCGAACGATCCCGGTCCGAACTAAGTAAGCCTTCCATTCCTCCGCGGTCGGGTACACTAGTACACCAGACTTGTCTGGGAAGGTGAAGACACTGACCTGGTATACCTGCTGGCCCCCGCAAGTCATTGTACTGAACAGCATTCACTATGACTATATGATTCTGAATTGAATGCGGCTGCTCGTCCTCAGGGGACTGATCAAAGGCGATACCATTACCTTTACATTTCCGTGTAAAAGTAGAAACTGAGTAATGGTCGGTAAAATACGAAACTTACCACGCTCCAGCAGTCTCGCTAGGTGTATGCGTGGCCAAATCAAGGAATGTGCACTCAGTGGTGACCGCATCGGCAGTTCCAGCAAAGAAGTCCGGCTTGAATCCGTAGTTACGGAACGTCACATGTGACGCGCCAAACTCTTCTGACAACTGAAACGAGCCAAAGTTTGTGATGTAGATTGGATAAGTCATATAATCCTATATATCGAGGAAATTTTCAACTATTGAGAACTACAGTACCGGGCATGTCTTTGGATCACTTCCCGGAAAAGCCGCCTAGGAGCGTTCCAAAGTGGTTTTTTTCAATAACTTTGTTGAAACTCAATTATTTGTGAAAACATACATATACAATATACATATATGTATTTGAGTTCAGCAACTCGTGCGCTATCGACTGGTTTTCAAAGATCGGTACAAATGCAAAATATGGCCCCTTTTGCCGAGCACTCAAATCTCGCCTTGCCGGTCCCTTGGGGGCTCGTGCTGATGAGCTTAAATATATGTATATTTTTACAAAAAAGGTCTTCCATGTTATCGAAAAAGAGCTGCTCTGCGACGTTCCTGAGCGTCTTTTTCGAGAGGTGATCAAAAGACATGCCCGGTAGTGTATATCCGATTATATTGCAGGTATCTTTCAAGGGAATGTCACAATTCACTAAGACCATTCTTCCTTGCTGATGAGTTGCAGGAGTGATCTCACTCTTTGGTAATATCCGCTCAAGTTTAGGAACAAAAGGAAATCAGGTTTTATGTTCGTTCTTATTTGTTTTACTTCTACTGTAGAGGAATTCCACTACTATAATGCTTCAGTTCACATTGAAACTCAGCCGTACTGTGAGTCTACGAGTAAGGCCTTCAGGGTTGACCGTAGACAACATTAATTCTTAGAGATGAGTAGATGTTCGAGAGATCATTAAGGAACACATATATACTATACTAATATAATATACTATAATATACTAATAATTAATATACTAGTAACTATTATGTTTTTCCTTACCCGCTGTATCTCTTCTGAGTCGGTGAGAGCATCGCAGACGCCAACCAAGAAGGCTCGCAACGCATCAGAAACCTCGGAACGTTGAGTCTGAAAAAAAGGGATTGTATCGAAACTATTCTGTGATGAGACTTTTTGAGATTTCATCAGGTTCTGAGACAACAGTAAAAAATGCTACTCCCCAACAGTTCGCATTTTCGAATTCGATTTGTTTCGGAGCAGAGCCTCAAGCAGCTCTCGTCCAAAATTTTTGCAATTATGTACATGAGGGATTTAACAACGAAGTCGAAATTTCTCTCTAAGACGTAATGGTTACCTCGTGAGCCCGACTTTGTTCATTGAAACACCACAGCTCATTTAAAACATGCCAGTACATTTCTGAAACTATGCAGGAGTGGACCGAGGACGTTTTGCCATGAATACAAACTACAGTTGAACTCCCCAAGACTCCTTTGGTGAAAATGGTTAAATCTCTATCAGAGCCCTGTGGAAACCCCGAGAGGAACATTCTTCGCAACATGGACTGCTATCTGAACCGCAAATTTCGTCAAGGGCTTAGCAGAACAGCGATTCCTTCGAGGATAATGCTGACGCATAGCCAGCAGTCCCTGAATCCCCTTGGGACCCATATTTCTCCGCGAAGCGATCGTATCTGCTGGTCAGGTTTTCCGGAGGTGATTTCGTGCACGTTGTACTGCCAGTCAGGCCACATCCGTTTTATATCACCGCCGATTTGCGTCACCACGATTTTTTCCTCACATCGGCCCACGCTACGGCCGTCGGTCTGATTGATGTCGAGCTCAAAATAGCAGCTGTCCATCAGTGAGCGTCCCCTCATCGCTTGACAAAAACCGTAGTCAAGCACCAATATTATTCCCACCAGATCAAAACCCGGCAGGTTACCGACCGGTTAGAGGTATCCTGGGGTCCCTTTATCTATCTCTATTGTAAGAATTTCCGATCAACCAGAGGTATAGTTTGACGGAGAAGACCCGTGGGTAAACATCACGGCACGCGTCGCTTTTTGCAGGTTCAGGCGTGAAGTGACGGATTGAGTGCGACGAGTGTGTTGTTTTGACAGCCATGTCAGGTTGATTCCGGCTGCTTAAGATGAAATACTCTGATGCTCGATCTGCCTCCTGACCGGCAATGCACTGCTGTTTGATCACTCAAAGTCCCGCCGATCGATCAATCAATTTACGAACAAATTTTCACTCAGTGTAAAAGGATGAAAGGGAAGGTAAAGGTAAATGTGCCGGCGCTGATCCGTCCCCTAAGTACGCGCCACGCATCGTGTTCCACTCAGAATCGTAGAGGCATATTGAATGCGTATATGGCCTTTACAGTGACTTGCGGGGCCAGCAGATATACTATGTCAAAGCCTTTTCTTTCCCAGACAAGTTGGGTATCAAATCACCCGATACCGGGGGCTGACAGGGTTGGTTAACCACGGCGGGGTCGAACACTCGATCGTGCACATGTCAGTGGCGGCACCTACCGCTGTGCTACCTGCGTCTTTGTACATAGTAATTTATAAATTAATGAAAACAACCATAGAATAATGCATGTTCGGTTTTCGATTAATCTTGGTATCATGAACCATTGTCGAAGGATCAACAGAAATCTCGCGGCTTTCTTTTACCAATCTGGGTTTTGATGTTTACCGTCTATGGGTTAGAATCAGCAACGCCTCTTCGAGGTTGCCGTTGAGACTTACTCCTACTAGCTGTTCTCCTGACTTCTAGATCAGCCTCGATTGCGTGGTTTTGATCTAGGTCAACATATACCAAGAGTCAAACGTGGGTAAACTTCTTACCTTCGGCAGATTGTCGATGAAAGCCTTGAAGTCGTCTTTTTTCTCGGACGCTCGACGAATAATCCTGTCCGCTGAAAACAAACATGTTGTTGGATTAGTTTAATGGCAGTTATTTTCGCCAACTATTGAAATAATCTTTCAGCTAGCTTATCATTAATCAAATAATTAATCAAGACCTTGTACTAAACATAGTCTAAAAACTCTTAATGAACTATGAGCTCAGCGCTCAACTTTTCAACTTTTGACTGTAAATTCTGACTTTCCCATTGTGAATCAATACATCACTGCTGTATCGAATGCATTATTGTACCAGTGCGTTTCTCTGATTTTGATAATAGTGATTTTCAGATAAATGGAAAAATAAATAAATAAATTCTGAAATTTCAAAAAAAAAAACAGCCGATTCTCACCGATGTCATCTTTGGCGTTGTCGATGCAATACTTGATAATGCCTCGTTGATTTGCGGTCAGCACTGGTTTGCGATTTCCCTGAGAAGACATCGAAGCCCTGAAGAGGTGTGGAGATCATCGATGGAATGACTTTGGGATTACCGTAGATTACTGTAGATTACTGCAGTCACAGCAAGTGTTAGCTCGATTATACCCCCACTCTCGGTCAGGGTAGCATAGGCTGACCGGCAAGATACATTTCAATTCGGCTGGTATATTCACTCAATCAAGGGGCAGTTATTACCGCGATCATATGATTCAGGAACTTCCTTCTTCTCATGCACCTAACTTTTGGATTCCATAAGGGTATAAAAAAAGCTAGGCGGTTTCGATGTCATATCATCTTATTTTTAATGTTTTTTCAGTTCCATAAAGTCACCATACCGTACAACTGAACCCCGAACTGGCCTTAGGCGTCATTAATTCGAATGAACGAAATTTTCGCCCACAGAGAGTGGGTAACCCAGGGCGAATCCACTTTTACTCAACCAACTCCTATCTAGGGTAAAGGCACAAATGGGTAACCGCGATCCCTTGTTCCCTAGTACGGTGGAAAAGCGCCTAGAGCGTTTGGTGGATACATTCGTGACCGGACATTTGTATAAACTTTGGACAAAAACACCAGAACGAACACCAATTTGAGAACCAGAACGGAATAACTGAATTCGGGAATGGAACGGATCAAAGATAAAGGAAATTGCATTTAGAACGCTTACATATTTGGGAAACATCTTGTTTCCTGGAAAAAGGAAAACCGATGATTTGATAAACCACGGCAGAATTGAGGACGAGACCCCATCATGAAAACCTCGGGCTATGTAGAAGCGGTGAATTTAGCGATACTCTAACCCGATGATCGGAGTTACCGCTCACTTCTGACATTGAGAGGCTTTCTGAATGAGCTACAGCGTAAGTGGTGTAATCGTAACCCACTGAAGTCGACGAAGTGCTGACCTAACCCTGAATTTATCGGGGTTAAGTAAACCTGTGGGTTAATTGCATGACGCCTTAATTCTACTGGGCAGGTATAGTCCGAGTGATGGGTGATATTGCCATAACAGTGAAATTATTAACGCCGCCGTTGTGGGTTAGGTTAACATGCTATGCTCTACTTGTGAACAGTTTTCAAAAAAGTGATAAAACTGGGGTCTAAAGGGTAAAGGGTGAAAACTGACCGGCGGTCATACTTACAAACGCCAGGCTTTTCTGCCTATTCAAATATTCCTTTACTTATCTCAATTCTTGCCAGAAGGAATTAGTTTCCGTTGAAAGTTGGAATCTTGTTCGGTCAGTCTATGCATTTCCGTAAAAAAACAAGTGTTTGAAAACGAACGAAAGCACACAAAAAGAGCTTACCTGCGAGCTTCGAGGCTATTTTGTTGCCTGAAGAAATTTAAAATATTAATGTAATCCCTGAGGGGTAAAATTTCACCTGAACCGTTCATCCTGGATTGTTAACAAGCCCCTTTGCTCATATTACTTTGGGTGCGATTTTTTTCAGGAAACCCGCTCATTATCCCAAGAAAGCCACGTTGAGCCGAAGAAGAAGTGTGTGGGCTAATATTTACCAACTAATTCTGCCAAAACTCGTCAGTATTTGCTTGCACTTTGAAACCAGTGCTGCAGCATGTCCCCACGCGTTTAGCAAAGCCGACAAATCCGTCGGTTTGTTTTTTACCCAACGGCGGCGGTTCACTCAAAAGAATAGTGGTATCTTTTTATAACATTTACATTACTCATCGCCGCCCAAGAGCAGTGCTAAGAGCGCTTCTAACATGTTCGAGCGATCGATCCTCAGACGATCTAACCAAGCCCTATCTTTCTTTGGGGTAGGATAGATTGGTACCAGACTTTCCTGGAAAGGTAAAGGCACTGACCTGATATAGCGTCTGCTAAGTCATTGTATGAGCAAAATACGCATTCACCATGCCTCTACGATTTGAATGGAACAAGAATGCACGGCGCCTCCTTAGGGAACTGACCAACGCTGATTTCCTTACCTTTACCATTACCAGTGGTCCAACAATTCGTCCAGCAGTTACCCTGGGCTGAAGAATGTGAATTGAAGGGCAAAAAAAACGTAAAATGCGGAATTATATTCTTCAAATGAACTCCACAAAATGAGAGCAACTAAAGAAAGCGATTTGTCAGAGGTAGAGGCAAAGCTGTTGGTGTTGATCAGTAGCCTAAGAATGCGCCGCGCATCCACCTTCCGTTCAGAATCATAGATTCCTCGGTAATGTTGTTCGGATATTTATGAACAAGTCTGGTACCAATTTACCCAACGCCATAGAAATGGAAGGTTTGGTTTACCTGAGCGAGGATCGATCGCTTGAACTTGCTCGTTGTGATTGCTTTGTTTAAATTTCTTCTTTGTGGTCTCCACATGTAAATGGACAAAGGAAATACATACGAACTGCAAGTGGTCTAAATTCAGCTAGAAAAACGAAAATTCCTCGTCAACTATCATTTCTTGTTTCGCCAAAATTTGAAAAAAGGACAAAAAGAGTCGTACGCGAATGCCGCTCCACAAATGCGTGTTATTTGTTCAAACAGAATTGCAAACACTTGGAAAAGTCTAGAGTTTTCTACATAGATAACTAAATTCATAGAATACCAACCTGGAGATCTTTTTCGGTACTGTAGACACTCTCCTATCGCTCCCAGTGCTCAACTTCTGCTTTCGCTTCGACTCGTCCTCTTTCACGTCGATAGATTTTGTGTTTCCCATAATTCTAAAATGTCTTAAATTATGGCAAATGTTGCAAAAATCGGAAACGACGCGAGCGGCGAGAAACCGCAAGAAGGACGGACATCGGAACATCGCATGCAATATGTATCTATTGGGAACAGATGTTCGACTAGAAACCGATATCGGGGCGGAAGAAAAATGAGCAAAACACTTTACGACATCAGATCGACCTCTGGAACGACAACAACGCTGAGATTTTGCCGAGCAGCGACTGTTTGGGGGTAGAATACAAAGGTGGGACGATGAGAGGAGGTCGTTCTGCCGAAGGGAAGGTTGTAGAGAAGAATATAAGCGAGAAACGAGGAGAAAACAAATGGCCCATGAAGAAAAAAAAAACAAAAAGAACGACAAGAGGGGGAAAGATGGATAGATAAGGACACCGCGGCCTGCAAAGCCGGCCAAAATAGAACGAGCTGGCCCACTAAACTTCATCTCTGATGTCCCATCCATGGGAAGCGTTTGGGCGACTCCAAATAAGAGCCCTGGGACACTATTCCACTCGACCCATCGAATTTAGAAACATACCTCAAAAAAAAAAAATCTGGAGCGAAGACTTGATGGGAATGGGCCTTGGCGCACTAAGGTCACTTGCCCGGAGGCTGACTAGTGTTTCCTAGCTATTCCTTGTCTTACTCTTAGGTTTAGGAGATGCTGCTTTTTATATTTCTCATCTTGTTATGTTTGTTTACGGTTCGCAGTTTTTTTTTCTTCTCTGTTCACTTGTCTCTATCTTATTTTGATGTTGTAAAACCAAGTTGTCTTTAATACGTTGTTGTTGTTTATTCCTTGTGGTGTTTACCTACGTGGGCACAAGCTCGCGTCAATAAATGAATGAATGAATGAATACCTCCACGAAGGTAAAGGTAAGGGTAAAGGTAAAGGTGCCCGCGTTGATCAGTCCCCTGAGGACGCGCCGCCGCATTCGTGTTCCATTCAAGTCGTAGAGGCTTGGCTAATGCGCATTTGGCCTATACAATGCCGTGCGGGGGCCAGCCGCTATACCAGGTCAGTGTCTTCACCTTCCCAGACAAGTCTGGTACCAATTTACCCGATCCCGGAGGGATGGAAGGCTTGGTTAGCCTGGGCCGGGATCGCTCGCTCGACCGTGCGGGTGTCAGCAGCGCCTCTTACCACTGTACCACGCGGGCCCCTCAACGAGAGTATAATAAGGTAAAGGTAAAGGCAAAAGTGTCGGCATTGATCAGCCCCCGAAGGACGCGCCGCTGCATTCGAGTTCAATTTAGAATCGTAGAGGCTTGGTCAATGCGTATTTGGTGTATACAATGACTTGTGGAGGCCAGCTGCTATTCCAAGTCAATGGTTTTACCTCCCCAGGAAAGTCTGGTGCCAATTTATCGACCTCGTAGGGATGGGGGGCTTAGTGGGCCCGGGCGAGGATGGATCAACCGTGCAGGTGTCAGCAGCTACTGGACCACGCACACCCCTTCGAGGGTATTATACAATAACACAATCGCCAAACAAACTGGTATGAATTGCGCTCCCCATACCCTATGAAGCTGAAATAGCCAGATGTAGGAAGAATCTTTTGTTGCAGCAGAAGCTTCTATGGCTCTGGTATCGGGTGAGTTCGTGCCAGACTTGTCTGGGAAGGTAGAGACACTGAATTGGTATAGCGGTTGGCTCCCGCAAGCCGGTGCATATGCTAAACACGCTTTCACCATGCCTCTACGATTCCGAATGGAACATCTTAGGGGACAACTCAACATTGACTCCCTCACTTTCCAAGGAAAAATCAATATAAGGCAGAAAAGGTAAAGTTGTAGTTAGTCCTTGAAGCAGTGCATTAGTCGCTTAGAAAGAGTGTATTCCACTTACTACGTTTGAACCCTCAGAAAGTTCACTGAAATTGACAGAATCTTCGTCCTGAGAGGCTTCACCGCCATTTATACCAATTACGTTTTTAAGCTTTATTCATTGGACGCCCTTGCTGGTGTCGATTGCTTACGCTTTGACCAATTTTCATCTCTTTACCGGGATCAACCTTTATCACTTTACCGAGCTTGAGCTACTAAATAGGAAATAAATAGGAAAGGAAGGGAAAGAAAACGTTTAAATTCGACTATTGCAGCATTTACATATGTAGAAGAAGGCACAACAATATAAAGGAATGTAGCTCTGCAAGCTTATCTAAGTAATTCGACTACTACAACACTGGTAAACTTTAAAAAACATCGAGATCTTCAGAATAATGAGCAGAAACTCTGAAAAAACCTTGCACGTTGCAAAATGCAGTAGAATAACCCGCAAAGACCGGAGGAATTCCGCCCATACCTCGTTGTTTTGGCAGTCAAGTGTTTGACGACAAAAAATGAAATATTATGGAAATGTTTGCAAAGCCACCATTGCAAGATCAGTGGAGCAGTTGAATTTATTTTAGGTTTTCAGCTATTCATGCACATCATACAGCTGCCGTCAAGATGCTGTACATTTGATCTCTTAAGAAAATGCTGAACAGGTGGCGGAATGGGTTTTGCTTTGCTGGGACGCGCTTGAAGTTGTTTCCCAGACACTAATAAGAAGGCTGAGTTCTCAATGAAAATCATCTATTCAACCATGTGAAACACCTGCAAATAACCAAATCTCGTTTTTAGCTGTCATAACATTGCAGGAATATCGAACAACCAACCCAAAGTGTAATCTTCCCTGGGAGGCATAGTTTTGGGCTTCTTTTTAATTAATTCCAGAATAACGTAAGACACTAAAGATGAATGCGCCAGCATAAAAGCTCCTAATTTGCCAGTAAAATCTGTCAAATCTGACAGGAACTCTCGGAATTTTTCTCTCACGGAATTTCTGAAATTGTATGGTTTTTGATAACTTGTTCGCATTCAATGCATCATTTGTATAAGAAAAACTAGAAAAACGAAGACGTAGAAGGACTGCTAAGAGGTCCAGCTGTCGAAGTGAGATGAAGTGCCTCAAATACGAAAAGACTTTAGTCCTATATTTAGTAACTGACTTGAGCTGACTTAAGCCTGACTGACTCGTGACGAAATGAAGCGATTAGACTGAGCGATAGAGTGAGGGCTTATTCTGGGAGTTTAAAGAAGATTCTTGGTAACGGCTAACGCAGCCCAGCCCCGGCAGTGGTAAGTGCAAAGTAGGGGACGAAACGGAAGCCGCGCGTTAGCAGCGCGCAATTCAGCTGACGTACAAATCAAATTCCGCCGCACTTGCAGAAATAGAACGAGAAGATTTCTATATAGAGAAGCGTTCGAAGAGCTCTCCTACCCTCGAGAGGTAAAGGTAAAGGTTTCGGCGTTGAGCAGTCCCCTAAGGACGCGTAGTTGCACTGGTGTTCCTTTTATTAAATTGGTGCAAAAGTTCTCGAACATTTACGACTTCTTGAACCTGAGAAGGTTTTCTCCGTCATTTCGGGCTCCAGCCAAAAAATGGGCTAGAGAAGAGGAGACCGTTGGTAATGACGGTGCCTACTTCAAATGACTCTTTGCTATTGTTCAGATAATATAAAATTAACTGTCTTCTATCCCAAATAAACTTTTGCACCAACCTAATACATAGTATCGTAGAGACATGGTAAATGTATACTTAGCCTACGCAATGACTCACAAGGGCCAGTCGCTATACCAAGTTAGTATCATTACCTCTCCCAGACAAGTCTGGTACCAATTTACGCGACGTCGGAGGGATGGAAGCCTTGGTTATCCCGAGCGAGGATCGATCGCTCGACCGTGCTGGTGTCAGTTGCTCCTCTTGGGCGCCTCCTTCAATTTGTTACCAAGAAACCAGTGCATGTTCTCACCTCAGGCTCGCCCCTTAAAGAATAAAGTTCACGTAAGAGTTGTCCCGCAGGGCGTTCAAAAACCGCGCAAACTTCGAGTCTTACCGGGGGATTGTAATGGTGATTCTGGGTCCGGAGCATCCCTATTTGGTACGTAGTGCATTCGGTAGCCAAAAATTTCCTACCAGCTGGGTATCCGTTATCCCCCGCAGTGATTCGCAATTATTCCTATTAGAATATGATTTTCTATGGAAGGATTACATTGGTGGAAGAATTCACAAGACTCAGAAGCTCTGGGAGTTTTCTTTTATGGCCCTTTTTTACCTGTGGAGACTCGACAAGGTACTATTTTCCCAGGTGCCAACTTATACGACAGCTAAGCCCATAAATCTTTTTACATTCTGCTGTAAACCGGAAACCACCTGTGCAGATTTCCTCTTTACTGAACCCACCGGCGCTCTAACCTTGACAATAGGGAGAACGCTAACGAAGATTAGAGCTGATAAAGAACGAAAAGAGAAAAAAGCGAAGAAAAAAGTACCCCGTTATTGGTTGATTAACAAAATAGGTTACTGCAATTCCTTGTATCACACAGGGAAGTTGAAAAAGCACATACTTACTTACCAAAGGGCTGAGAGGTGATACCTACACGGATAAGGTCGTTCTATGGATGTTGAATTGAATTCAGGTAACAAATGGATAAACTAATCCCTGGTATACCCAGTAAAAAACTCCATTTTTGCTTTGCAAAGGAAAAGGCAAAGTGCACTGCTCAGGTCGTTATCTTGCGAAAAGGCACGACGGTATTCGAGGAATGCAGGGATACTTCATTTTGAGACCCTGATCCCTGATTCATCAAAGAAATAGAGTCAAAAAGTTTGATAAGAAAGCAGAATAAATCACGGATGAAAGATATGAAACACTAGAGGAGGATGCCGGAGGAATGCACAAAGCAAATAAACACCGACCAGTCGACTTTTGCTCCTTTTTTCTCTTTTTTTCCGCGTCTTCTATCCGCTGGGAAGAAAAAGCGAGAGGCCAGCAAGCAATGGCAGGCACCGCCAGATACCGCAGTCTATGATCGAATCAAATGTTCGTTCGTCGTTTTCAATTAGATTTTTCGTTTTTTCTTTTTCCCTCCTTTTTTAATTCCGGAATTTCCTGTTGAATTTGAATTTATCTGAATGTTTGAAAGGGTTACAACGAACGGCGGAAAATATCGAACCCTTTGCTCGATCATAGCTTACTATTGGTGCTTAGATAGCTTCGAATTAATGAAGTAAAAAGTGAAATAGACGAGGTTCATCAGCTGTTATAGAACGCGCCATGCACTTACATTCTATCCAGAATCGTAGAGGCATGGTGAAAGCATATTTTGCCTAGACAAGGACTTGCGGGGACGAGCAGCTATACCAAGTCAAGGTCTTCACTTTCTCGGCAGGCTTGGTACCAATTCAACCGAGCCCGGAGGGATGGAAGGCTTGGTTAGTACGGGCCGGGATCGGTCGCTCAATGATGCGTAGCGCATCAGTAGCGTCTACTAGTGCACCACTAACTGACAAAAAAAGAAAAGAAGCAAGGAGAGAGAGCGATCGTAGCCGTGGAGAAGCTGCCGTGCAAAAACTTACAAGCCTTCCGCTTGTGAGCGCAAAAGCGATTTCTGTGTGTAAAACGCGAAGACGAGCGTTTGATGAGGAACGTGACAGCTTCCGCGTAATGCACGGAAACACTTGCAGCATAGTAAGCGAGAACATTTCAGGGAAAAGCGAGAAAGGGTCACAACACATAAACAAACACCTGTGAAGGTAAATGTAAAGGCAAAAAATGTCGGCGCTGCTCAGTCCTTAAGGACGTGTAATCGTATTCTTGTTCCATTCAAAAAAAGTTGCAGGTTCCTAATACCTTAGCAAAATTCAAGAAACTTGCAGTTCAGTACCTGAATCCACGACAATTGGTTTCCTGAGCAGGTTTCCTCGTCATACAAGTTGTCGAATTTGTCTCTTAGCCATCTTTTTTTCTAATTGCTCTCTTTACGCTTTGACGTTATGTTTGTTCGTTTTCTTGTGTTTGTTCAGGTCTCTCGTTATGCAAGAGATGTCATCTAGAGATCTGCATTCATGATGATCAGTGTTTTATCGTCTTAACGTCGTTTCCACGTGATTATCGCATGTAATAAAGTTAAAGCTATTCAGAATCGAAGGGGCACGGTGTATTTTGTTTCCATCTCTATGGCGTCGGGTAGATTGGTACCAGACTTGTTCATAAATTTCCGAACAAATTTTCGAGCAACCTACGATTTTGCAATTTTACGTTTTTTTGCCCTTCAATTCACGTTCTGTGGCCCCGGTTGACTGCTGGACGAATTGCTGCACCATTGGTAATGGTAAAGGTAAGGAAATCAGTGTTGGTCAGTCCCCTAAGGAGGCGTCGCGCATTATTGTTTCATTCAAGTCGAAGAGGCACGGTGAACGCGTATTTGGTCTATACAACGACTTGCGGGGGCCAGCCTCCATACCACGTCGATGTTCTCACCTTCCCAAACGGGTCGGATACCAATTTACCCGACCCCGGAGAGATGGAAGGCTCTGCTGCCCGGGTTTGGGATCGATCACTGGAACGCGATCACTGTTCCACAAGGAAGAAGACCTTCCAGAGAATAGATAAAATGATAAAAAGATTCTAAACCTCCGAGAGAGCCTGTGCTTAAGTATATAGGTGCACAGGAACGTGAAGCTTTGGATCACCTTGTCTACGACAACCTCAATTATCCATTAGACCATTTTTTGGAACTTAACTTTCTGAACCAAACGATTTTAGGTACTGGAACACCTCTGCGGATCAGCTAGCGAGCATACCAGGTTGCATGCAATGAGGATAAATCAGCTCAGAACTTGGAGAGAAAAAGCATTACGAAGAATGATAATGGGGAAGCGGCTTGCAACAACTGGTGCTTTATACCTGGTCAGAAGAAAAGAGATCAACTGGCTCATCATGACAGCTGGAATGTTTTTGCTGGTGCATGATCCAAGCAAATATTCACACAGAATGGGAACGAGATACCGTATCCTACAAATGGTACCAAGTTCTTTCGATCTGTCTGGTAGTTAAGCCTAAAGGTTAAAGGCAAGGAAGTCGGCGCTGATCAGTCCTCTAGGAACGCGCCGCGCCTTCGTTTTCCATTCGGAACCGTAGAGGCATGGTGATTGCGTATTTGACCTATACAGTGACTTGTGGGGCCAGCCGCTTTATCGAAGTCAGTGTCTTTACCTTCCCAAAGAAGTCCTCAAAGAAGTCTGGCACCAATTTACCCGAACCCGAAGGGACGGAAGGATTGGTTAGCCCGGGTAGGAATCAATCACACGATCGTGCCAGTGTCAGTAGCGACTCTTACAAATGCTCCTAGGTTAGCCCACAAAAAGAAAAATGTGAATACTCTTAAAAATAGGTCTGTTGTGGCATCGTAGCTTACGATCTGTGAAGCCGGACGGTGGTGTTGTAGCCGTCGATGAACACACAGCATCAGAGGTTTCCGTTCTGCAATATTCCCTTTATTACTACATGCTAAAAGGCCGATAACGAACGACGTCAGAACGTTGGTTTATTCCGAGGAGCTGCGACGAAAAACAGAAGGCGAAAAAGACGAACAAAAGACGAACAAGAATAGAGACAAGACAATGAGCACGGCGAATAACCTTATCTGTGAAGACGTCAGAGGTTGGAAAAAGTTGAAGAGAATAACTCGATCGTGATAACTCTATTCATTTACAGCTACACTTATGCAGGTCACGTTCTCGACATCAAGTTTTTCTAGTAACAGAGTTCGAAGAAAATACAATTTTGTCGGAAGCAGTCACAGAGCAATCCACTTCTCTGCGATTCATTTCTATTTGTACTTTTATTTGAGCAGAATGAAATCCAAAGCTAAGTTCTTCAGCATCAAAAATAACTAATGAAATACAGGATATGAACGTACTGAATCTAAAGAACGAACAACTTCTGAAGAACGTTTTTCGGAATCGTTCAAAAAAGTGGGGAGGACGGAAAATCATAAGATCTCGTAGGTAAAAGATGATTATGATAAAAGGGGTTCCCGGTTTTTTCACTGCTAAACTGTGTCTCACGCTGAGGTAAAGAATCCCGCACTTCCTTGCCGCGCCAGTTCGGTGGATAGGTAAAAAGGTAAAGGTCCCAGCGCTGATAGGTCCCCTAGGAACGCGCCACGCACTCGTCTTCCATTCGGTACCGCAGAGGCATGGTATTTGGCCCATACAACGACTTGCGGGGACAGCCGCTACACCGAGTCAGTGCTTTTACCTTCCCAGACAAGTCTGGTACCAATACCAGGGATTTACCCCGCGCGGGTGACAGCAGCGACTTGAGAGGGGAAAATGACGATCTCGTAGGTAAAAGATGATTATGACAAAAGGGCTTGCCGGTTTTTTGGCACTGTTAAACTGCGCCTCACGCTGAGGTAAGGAATCCCGTACTCCCTTGCCTCGCCAGTTTGGTGAATAGGTAAAGAGGTAAAGATCCCGGCGCTGATAGGTCCATTAGGAACGCGCCACGCACTCGTCCTCCATTCGGAACCGTAGAAGCATGGTGAATGCGTATTTGGCCTATACGATGACTTGTGGGACCAGCCGCTATACCGAGTCAGTGTTTTTACCTTCCCAGACAAGTCCAGTACCAACTAACCCAAACTCGGAGGGATGGAAAGCTTGGTTAGCTCGATCGGGATCGATCGCAGAAGACGAACAACTGCACCAGACGGAAATGATACACGAAAAATAGCAATGTGAGAAAGATGGCGATCAGACAACCACTCGTTGAAGTTACAGTTGGTTCAAATGAGCTGGACGAAACAACTACCCACGACAGGTGACACGAGGACAACTGGAGTCGGCAGCAATTCATTGGTAGAATCATGCGGCGAACAGGTGACACAAGTAGTTCGTATAATGTCCTTGAAGTTCAAAAAAAGTTTGAAAAATGACATGGTGTTGGAGTCGTTTGAGGAGGTGGACAGCCGCTGTACAAATCAGTGTATTCGCCTTTCCAGAAGCGCACGGTATTAATTTACCCAGCGAAGCTGCAGCGATAAACAAACCAGCAATAACATGGAGTTGAGGTCAATCGATTTTGTCGAATCTTTGACGAACGAGGTATCAGAGATGTTGGTCGCAAACGTAACATTTTGCCGGATGTCGTTGAATTTTGGCACTTTAGATACGGTAGTATTACTAATATAATATACTGTAGACTAGAGCCGATAAGTTGACAATGATACGAGTTTACTACGGCTAACGTTTGGTCAAATCCGCCTTCCTCAGAGCCTCAACCTTGGGTATATTTTGGGTAAATAAGACTTGAATAATACGCCAATTCTGATTGATATTCAGCGAATAAGAAAGGAAAGAGGACAAAAGAAAATAATTTCCGTCGGAAGTTGGAATCTTGCTTGGTCAGCCGACGCATTTTCACAAAAAAACAAACGTTTGAAAACGAACGAAAGCACACAAGATGAGCTTACCTGCGAGCCTCGAGGCTATTTTGTTGCCTGAAGAAGTGATAGTTTCCGCTAGTTTCCGCCTTTTCTCACCAAGAAAAGATGAAATTATGAAAATGAAAAAAAATTGAAATGAAATCGGCTAGTTGACGACAGTTTTGGAGCTTTTATTAGAGAAAGGCATGTGACACGTTCAAATGGAAAATTATACCCATGCCCGAGTTTCGAAACTATGCAGATAAAAAAATAGGAATGAGGAAGAAGGGGGAACAAATGACCTCCCATTGAAGTTCTGGTTGGTTCGACTGAGTTAGCCCACCCTCCACCGGCGACACGAGGACCAGTGGAGACGGTAGCTGGTTAAGAATCAATCGGGTGAACAGGTGTTACAGGTAGTTCGAAAAATATCCTATTATTTTTTATCAATTAGTCACGTGCCTGATATTTTTGATGGACCAGCTTCTGACAGCGAAAACTCACAATAAGATGAATCTTCGAGGAGACAAAGACCACATGAACTGCGACTTGTTTCGAATGTAAATCAACTTAAAATCCACGTGGAAAAATAAAAGCAGAAAATGTTATTTTTAGCATGTCCAAGTGCTCATCACACCCAGCGTTTACAAATGTTTCATTCAGGGAACAGCTGTCCTTTGAGGATCACTAGTGCTCGCTCTAATACAAACAACCAGCGACGGCTGAAATCTTCACTTTGAGGCGATCACATACCCTCAGGGCAAAAAGAGTTTCTGAAAACAAAGGAATCCTATAATGAAGGTGAACACCCGCGGGGTTTGGATGGATACAGGTGAACTCATCTTCAAATGAAACTTATTGCGAAATCTCAGCAATAAGTTGTACCTGAGGTTACTGTGGAAGTAGAAAAGTAGTAGCGTCAAGTGGGGCGATAGATAGCCCTTTCAGGACGCGCCACGTACTGGTCTTCCATTCAGAATCGCAGAGACAATTCGTTTTCGGTCTAGGTGCTGCTCCAATCGGTGCTTTCACCTTCCCCAAAAGTCTGGTACCAAATTACCCGACACGGAGAGATGGAAGCATGGGTTTGCTCGGCGAGGATCGATCGCTCGACTGAAGGGTGTCAGCAGCGTCAATTGCCTCTGTACCACGGGCACAATTTAATAGTAGGATATAAAAGTAAAAGTTGTCGAATTATTGTATCATCACGCTAATCGTTATCGTTCTGAAGCATTCTTTTCTTTCGTTTCACTATTTAATGTTGGACACTTTACAACAGCACACCGAACAGAATGTAATATAGTGATTGTTTGAAAAAAATGAAAAAAAAGGATCGTAAAAAACAGGAAGAAGAACAGTGAAGAAACAGGTGCTGATATGAACTCACAGGTGAGCAGGTGGTTGAAATGGAGTTGACAGATGGCGAAACGAGGTGGTTATGAGGGTCATGAAAGCTGCTTAAATCCAGCTGAAAACGCGGAGGCGTGGAGGACCATGTGGTGCGGACACAATGAAATTTTGAAAAAGAAATTTAAAACATTTCAGCGGTAAACACATCTCCAGAATCGGCGCAAAAAAGTGAAGAGTCGCAGCTCTTATCCACATTGCGAAACGCTAGTTCGAACATCACATTAGTCGCGATTTTTGCGATTTCCGAGCTACCGTTATCACAACATTTGCTTTTATAATCGCATACTTGCCAGAAGTTTATCTATTCATTTATTCAAGACGTGATCAGGTCATGCGAGAACGGAAAGCAAGCTGAGTATTTAAAATTATTATTTACTTATCATTAAAATTAAATGGGAAAGAATGGAAAACAACCTGAGTAAATTTCAAATAATTATCAGTAAATGTGATGCCAAGATAGCAAGAATAACCAAGACAACAAGATTACGGTTCCAATGTTCTGATGACGAGAGTGAAAACTGCTTGAAAGATGAAACAATTTTGTTCCACGATTTAGAAAAAAAGGTTAAAAAGGGAGCAAAGAAGACGCGAATAGAAAACGTACGAAGGAAGCATCATCCAGATATTAACCTTCATTCAGCCACCGGTTCAAAAAATGTTTAAATATTATAATAGTAAAGACATTTGGAGTACTTTTTCCTTTAGCGGATGGCCTAGAAGCCGAATCATCCTATGAGAGAAAAAACGCGGCCTGATCTTTTAGCCACCCAATGTGCAAGGCTGGGCGCTCCGTATCTGATCCTGGAGGTGGTGTAGAAGCTACTTTCAGTTAAGGGAGCGAATCTTTTGACAATCTTAAACATCACACCGATTTCTGAAAGAAAACCGCGGCTAGTTTAGAATAGGAACAGTTTGACGCAATTTCAGTACATTCCTTTAAGTTATTAATTAATAATTGTTTTGCATCTTCGTCGTTATTCTATTTGATCAACAACTTTGTTTAATTCTGAGCTTAAACATCATGACTAAGCCGTTTCAAGTAGTAACCATTGAAAGTGTGGTAAAAATGAACAATAAAATGTTAAACAATGTAAATAAACAATGTAAAGAGAATTTCCAGTCAAATAGCTGCGGTTTTACCTCAAAAGATCAGCGCTGAACCCCTCGGGAGAAAACGTGCAGGGTGCCCAACAACGTCACCGATCTAATCTCGGTAGCTGGACAAATGGTGCCAGAAAAAACAGATACAGACATGCTGTGCGTGTGATTACACCGTCTATTTTTTATTCGGAGCTTTAGAAATGAATCATTGGAGCACTGGAACCGATACGGACCATTAATCATTAATCATTCAAACAATCATTAAGCATCCATCCGTTTCCGTTTGTGAGAAATCCCGTCTCCGGTGCATCTCACAAAAGGAAGAAGAACGGAAGGAAGAAGGAAGACAAAGATCATCGAGCAGGAGTAGTTTGAAAGTAGGGAAATTTTGACCCAATTTCACCACATTTCTTTAAAGTTGTAATTAACGTTTGATTTGCATCTGTGTCGTTATTCTATTTGCTCATTTTCCAGGAAAACATCCTACACCAGAAGAACAAAATAAACAATCAGCGGCTCCATACCATTCTAAGTAACATCTCCCTTAAAGAACGGAAAGTAACTTGAAATCTTTGAAGGATAAGTAAAAGATCTGGGTACGCGCCAACACCAACTTAAGACCGCAAAGGCTTTATTCGATTCCGAGCAGATCTTGTACAGTTTGGAAATAAATTAAATTGGATCGAATTAAATTGAAATTTTTGTCAGCTCTTCAAAGTGGTTAGATGGAAATTTTATTTTCAATTCATCCGCCGTTGTCTAATTATTGGAATAGACACCTGGCATCCTTAAAAGAGTGAACCGATCCAAAGGAAAATGCACCAGCAATGCCGAGATATGAAGATCTGAAGATTTTCGACGAGAAGAGAAAAATTTCAGAGAATTGGCTATATGACGTCTAGGAAGGATCACTTGGATGGTCAGCATGACATCCTCAAGTTTCTAATTAATTCAACCAATTAGCTCGCTTGTAGGGGTAAACTTCACTTGCCACGAAGGCTCCTGCAACGACTGCAAAGGAGCTGCGGAGACTAATGCGTCGGAACTTCATGACGATTCAATGACTTCAGTTTGATTCACGAGCGAGCGGAAGAGGTGGGGCCAGCGCCCAGGGTATAGGGGAAATCTCAGCCGCAATTAGTGAGGTTGAGGCTTTTGTCCATGAACGAAAGTAATAAGGATTGAAAGGCAGAGGACGCTCGGTCGGACCAAAGTTCACAAAGAACAACGATGGCTGATGAGTCAGTTCTTTCTTGAGTTTGATTCCATGGGAAAATGGCGTTTGATTGAATAGTTCCCACATGTTCCCCTTTCCTAACAAATCTCTCGGCTCCGACGATGTTAACTACAAAAAACCGCTTTTCAAAATTGATGAATAAAAAAGGAGAAACGAAGAAGTGTAAAAATCGAATAGAGTATACTTATAGAGTTTGTATACATATATAGAAAGGGTTTTATTGAGTTTTACAGAGGCGCATATGATCTAGCGGCTTTTTCAGGTATAAGTTCTCGAGAAACGTACAAGAAATTAGCTCAAGTTCACTAGCCTTCCAATTTTTTAAGGTTAATTTCAATCATTCATCAAGTCGTTTCGTCGACTCTGGCGTTGTAATCGCATAATCGCCCGCATAATCGTTCCATGGCGATCTTAATTGCTTGGCCGAACTTCACCAGATTGGAGACAACCGCTAAAGCGAATGACTTCACATTTCCTTGCAGATAAAGTACAGCACTCAAGCGTTTCAATCAGGAAATTTTAAAAATTACTGAAAAAAAAACAAAAATAGCAGCAATGGGAAGAGACCGCGACGGTAAGATTCCGGTCCTATGGCTGTTTCATACTCAGCAGCGAGCTATGAAGAAAAAGAATGATTTGGCAGACAGACTTTCGGGATCCTTAGGCTTGACCTTAATTTTTCTCTTCTGCTCTTCGATTCACAACGGCGGATGAGATCCGCTTAAAAAGAACTCACCTTGGAACCCTCCCGTTAGGCCGTGCTCTCTGTGCCTCTACGCAGTGCTCACCGACTGCTATACGGCTCTGCTGCTGAGTAAGAACGCCTCTTTACGCTGCCCGAAGACACATGCGCGTGGACAGCAGCTGTGTTTGATCGTCTTTGAAAGAAGCGGCTTTCCGAAATGTGCTGGAATAATCTTGTCACTTGGAAGAAGCAGAGCGCTGTGTAACGTCGGACTCATCGACAGCAGCAGTGTGAGACAACGATCCATGAGAAGAAAGACAATTAAACTGGGTGTATTGGCAATGACGGCACAACAACTAGCTGGAACCCCTCGGGTACGAGCGATTATTCCGAGTTTTATGAGCCGTCACAACTTGAGCCGCCGTGAAGCCTAGGCCTAAGCCCTTACCTAGGTACACCGAAGCCTAAGTTCAAGTGCTGTTGAAGACGGGTCTCGGCCCTCCCTGAAAGTCAAGGATTGGCGATCGGGTCACGAATGGATTTAGGGACGGGGCTCCTGAGACTGTAGCGGTTATTTGGTAATCACTAGCTAGCAAGTTATTGCTAGTCAGCAAACGTCAGGTTTGTCTGTGCTGTCTCGAAGTTCTCTCGAAGCAACAAAAACGAAAACAAGGGTCAAGCGAGCGATTCAAGCACATGTTAAGACTTCATATCAAAAAATCACCACAACATTGTCTTTTTATAATTACTGTTTATCATGCACTGGGTATTTTTGAATGATTGGATGAGATAACAAAGTTAGCAAGCGGATTCCGCATTGAAGCACGACTAAGAAGAAGAAAACACACGACTATGAAGAAGAGAGCAAACCAGCAAGTTATTGCTACCGCCTCTGAGGCTGCTTTTTCGGGACTTAGGGAGCCCTAAATTTTGCAAAAGAAGGAACCCTCGGGGTGAAAAGTAAATGAATAGTTCGTTACCGTCTGTGGTGGAGCTTTCAAGTACTGTGAGCGAAGTTTGCTGAGTTTCCAACTGTCTGATTGACCCCATTTTTCGTTGTATAGTTGTTCAACTGTTAATCGAAAACTCTACTTCAGTGGCTTACATTTGTCTGAATTAATGTCTCGTGTGCCTTCCTGCCACAACTCCACAGTTGTTCAGAAAAGTCTGGTCTTATTTTTTGTTGTTCATGAATGACGAACATGTAGAAAGGATATATTTTTTATTATTATTTTTGTATTTATTATTCTGGTTGTTTTTTTTGTTTTTTATTATTTTTGTAATTAGTGAGCCGTGGGACAGAAACCAGTAACTGGTGATCTTTAAGCCAATCCATCATAAACGCTCTCTTATCATGCTTGAGCTCAAACGTAAACCCTTACCTATCAAGACCAAACCCCTACCTATCAAGCCTAAACCCTTACCTTTCAGGCCCAAACCCTTACCTATAAAGCCTAAACCCCTACCTATCGAGCCTAATCTCTTACCTATAATGCTTTAGCCAACTAAACAAACCTTTGGCCGGGATCCACCGTCTATGACGGGGACATCATCAGCTCGTCTCGTGTAGCTCGTGATTTAGCGCTGTGACGTTTCGAACCACAATCACAAGACAACAAGCGAAAAGCAATAACAGCAGCCTCCGTGCCATCAGAAAAACAGTTGTAAACAAATTCGACGGAGGACCACCAACAGCAGCCGATTTACAGACACGATTTGGTTTTGCATTCGTGGCCGATGTGCATTCGAAAAAGCCTCCGGTCCCGATCGGGTAGCCAACAGAATTTCAATTCGAGTCGCGAAAAGTTGAAATGGAGCCAGACGACTGGAATAGTTCTCTCGCTCACTTTTCTACGAGCCCATTGTGGAATCCAGTGAATTATCAGTGCGCATAATTATCCACCAACAAGCCTCTGGTCTCTAATCACCACACACCCGCCATCAATCAACTCGCGGCGGGAGCCTACTCACCGTCTGCTTCATTAATGATCAGAGTCCAGAGAAGGGTGTGGTGGTACAACACGCCCGAGGTGCAGAGTCACCACAAATTTTTCATACGAGTTAAATTTTGGGGACGCACGTGGTACCGAGGTAAGAGGCGCTACTTTCACACGTTCTCATGGTCAAGCGATCGATCTCGCTTGTCCCGACTAACCTAGCCTTCTACCCTTCCGGATCGGGCGAACTTATACCAGACTTTCCTAGGAACTCAAAGACAATGACTTGGTACAGCGGCTGGAGACCAAAGCCATTGTGTAGCCCTAATGCGCCTTCACCTTGCATCTGGGATTCTGGATGAAATTCGAGCGTGTGGCGCGTCCTTAGGGAACTGATCAATTCTGACACATTTACCTTTACCTACAATAAAACTTCAACAACCCAGTAAAGAGCTGTTCAATTTTTGAAAGGAATGAGCAGCAGGATAGGGACTCAGCGAGGGAAAATCGAGACTATCGTTATTGAAAATAGCTTGCAAACAGTTCTATTAAATAAGAAAGGCTTCAGGAGATCTAGTGACATTCCTCAAGGGATCTTCGAAATGTAGAAAAAAATCATTTGAGTTTCGTGAAATAAGGAGAAAATTATTCAAAATTTTCGAGGTTCTTAAATGTTTACTTATGTTTACTACAAGTTTTTCGAAGAGCTTAATACCCTTCCAACGGGGCTTCGAAGAAAAGATATGCACTGCCTTATTGATATAGTTATTATTTATTTATTTCTACTATATATCACATATTATGTATATTGTCTATGTCTATATAATTACATTATATTTATCATCATCATCATCATCATCATCATCATCTTCTCCTTAGCGTTTAGTCCCGCATCGTCGCGGATCCGCTGATAATTATATTATATTTATATTATATATTATATTGTATTATATTATATATTTATTATATACTATATATTTATATTATTCTATATTTATCTTTATTTATTTATTTATTCATTTATTTATTTACACTTTATTGGCTTTATTGCTTTTTTTCACAGCCACAGAAATGATACAATTTAATATTGGATGTTGTTTTTCGCTTTCGTTTTTCTTTCTTTTTCTGACTTTGTGTCCAACAGACGTAAATTACCATAAAAAATGAACCCCATTGTAATCGAGTGTAATCATAAAGAAACATTTACGCAGAACTACCGAAGCTCTTGCAGCGCCTCAGTTTTTTTACCGGTCTTCTTGCGACTCTTCAGCAGACCGAGATTATTAATAATCGCAAAGATATTTTTAGATATGCAAATAGAAAAAACGATGACGAAAGAGTCGAGCGGGGGTGTATGGGGGTTCGAAGTGGGTGAACTAGTCGACTGAGATGGGTAAACTAGTGGGTGGTGATGTCCATGGAGCAGAGGTGTCACAGAGGTGTCATACCTCGCCCACATCGCCTCCACCATCGCTGTCACATGCTTGTTCCTGGGCGGAGTCTGGAAACTAGGCACTGCTGGAAACCCTGTCAAATGGTAGATCTCGTGATCATTGCCCATAGTTCCTGATTACAAACTAATAAATAGTGGTGTAAAAGGCCAAGATTAAAATTAACAATCGCGAGGATAACAAGAAAAGGTACAATGTTTAGTTTTAATTGGAACTTTCGACCTAAAAGAGAAGTTCCGGCACTTAAAAACAACCAAGTTGCTTCGAATGCAGCTGAACTCTAGCTAGTTTGAAAGAGGTAAAGGTGTAGGTGTCGGCGATTATCAGTCCTGCAAGGACGCGCCGTGCACTCGTGTTCCATTAAGAGTCGTAGAGGCTTGGTGAATGTATACTTAACCTATACAATGCCTTGCAAGGGCCGGTCCAAGTTCATGTTACCAAATTGCATGTTATTTAGAGGTATGTGCAAAGAAATTTATAAAAAAAAAGAAGAGAAAACAAGAAATCTAAATATGGTTTGTTTGCACCTTGTATTTCTTACTAGAAAATTCCTTCCATTACATACAAATAGACATATTGACTTATAGTTATACTTTTTCTACTTTTATATTTTCATATGTATTATAGTACATTTACTTTTAAATTCAAACAAGAAGCTTTCGTAGGCATAGATCATTTCCTGGGGATGCGTTGCTGCATTAAGGATCCATTCAGAATTGTAGAGACATGATGAACGCGTATTTGGCCTATACAGTGACTTGCGGATCTCAGGTGTTACACAAAGTCAGCGTATTCCCCTTCCCAGACGAGTCTGGTACCAGTTTAGCCGTCTACGGAGGGAAGGAAGGCTTGGTTTAGTCCGGTACGGAGTTGTTCGCTCGAACATGAAGGTGTCAGTAGCGCCTCTTACCAATGCTCCACGCGGGCCCATGCTGATTTGTTACAAAAATAAAATAAAAACTGAAGGGAAGACCTCCGCTTTATAGAGATACTTCTGACAAGGAATGCTGGAACGGAGCTAATTGTAAGTCTGAGGTAAGGAATCCAACAGACGGCAGTATCCACCTGCCGCTGGAAGTCACGCGAGAAGAAACCGAATAAAATCGTGTAAACAGAGGTTTTGAGATTGACGGCAGGAGCGGCTGCCATTCTCTGTGATGCCGACCAGAGCATAGTCATTACAACTACAAAAAAGCGACGTCAATTGTTAGGTAGCGGTAGTGAGTAATGATACCTGTATGAATGTAAGAAATCTTCTACAGCTACATGTAATCTTCACCCATTTTCCAGTCGTTTTCCCACTGAATCCTATCGGGTGAAGAGGGGATCACGCCATGAAGTCTCATTACTCTTATTTCTTCGCTTTACCGCTTTCATTCATGTTTTTGGTTTATCCGATCTTCCCGCAACTGTGATAGTCATAGTGCCCTTTTTTTGCATTTAAGCGGACTTTCAATTAATTTTAATTTAATTCTTAAGTTAATTGAGGATTTAGTCCAGATTTTGCTTACAAAGGATTGTATTCGTTACAAGCGTCGGTTGCTCACAAAAATGGTCTCTCTGGAGGAAGAAAGGTGAGGAGGTCTTTCAAAGACTGAGTTGATCCAACCATTATTGCGCTATAATTAAAGGGGACCAAGTCACGAGTGAAAGTTCTACGTGGGTGAAGAGTGCCCTTCAAAACGAAATTCATCCGTTATTGTCCTAGTTGGGCATAGTTAAAGGAATCTAATCGTGGCCAGAAAGTACTGTATCGTTCCAACTGGAGAGTTCCTGGTAGTATTAGGTTGGTGCAAAAGTCTTGCAACACTTTTGCAACATTCTTCAAAATAACAGCAATTTACTGAAACAAAATCTCAGTCAACGATATAATCATCATTCATATATATGACTCTTCCCCATCTTTCGGGCAACTTCTCAGTTCCTCTCCGCCAGAACTCTAGGAGCTGTGACGAAAAAAATTGGCCGACCTCCATTTCCAGTTCGTCTCGGTTGTCGAATTCCATATCTCGAAGGTGTTGCTCTAAGGACCTGAATAAGTGATAATCTGAAAGAGCAAGGTCTGGAGAATAAGGTGGGTGCGATAGAACTTCCCAGCCTAAATCCTGAATTTTCTCACGAGTTGCTCTTGCGACATGAGGACGAGCGTTGTCATTCAAAAGGTAGACTTTTCCCTTTCAGGGCGTTTTTATCGCATGACGGGAAATTCTACCGCACCTACCTTACTCTCCTCACCTTGCTGATTTAGATTATCACTTACTCAGGTCCTTAGAGCAACACCTTCGAGATATGGAATTCGACCACCGAGATGAACTGGAAATAGAGGTCGGCCAACTTTTTCCGTCACAGCTACCAGAGTTCTGGCGGAGAGGAATTGAGAAGTTGCCCGAAAGCTGAGGAAGAGTCATATATCTGAATGGTGATTATATCGTTGACTGAGATTTCGTTTGAATAAATTGCTGTTATTTCGAAAAGTGTTGCAAGACTTTTGCACCAACCTAATAGTAAATCACCAATGATGCAGGAAGCGGATGTATCTCTGGGGAAACCACCTGACGGTGGCTACCTGGAAGTAATTCGCGGTGAGTCAGGCCTCGTGCCGTTTCAAACATCACTTCCTAGAGCCATTTGAGTGGTAATTACGTTTCATTGGACAGAATTCGAAAGACTTCTGGGTGGCAAAGACCACCAGCTGTTGCTTGAGATAGCTCCAGCTCAAGCCCCGTTGGATCAGCGACCAACTGTTGCAGGTGAAGATTATTTTTCAGTTTGAGCTGAATCAAAGAAAACTATAGCAACAGTGTGATCGTTGAAATCCAAAACCTCACTGAATACGATGGGATTTGTAACAACTAGATAATCCGAAGAGCTTGGCACCCTGAAATCTAAAAATAAAATGCTACTTGTATTTTTTTACTGAAAAATGCCTATCATTGTATACATGTGTACTTGATTATTTATAATTATGCTCTGTAATTTTTTTATATTTTCATATATACTTTACTATTTTTACTTTTAATTTTGAACAAAAAGCTTCTATAATTGTCCACCGTGCAACATAGGTTTGACCAGAAATAACCAAACTGGATTAGGACGGCAAAAAAGAGAATGATGAGATGAAACCATTCGAGATGAAACTCATTTAAGCGACAGTGTCCGCCATTTTCTCACAAAGAAAAAGATGAAATTATGAAAATGGCACATGATTATGAAGTGAAATCGTCTAAATAGTTTCGGTGCTTTTATTAGACTAAAGCATGTGACACGTTTAAATGGAAAATTATACCCATGCCTGAGTTGTCAATTCGAGAAGCCAAAGGAGCACATTATGGGGCATGAACGTCTTTCGAGCTCTGTGCCCAGAACCAACTATGCTAGCCCCCAAAAACGCAGTGAAAAAACGAGAATTTCCCGGTTATCACAAAAATGCTTTCAGCTAAACCCAAGCGATACCGAATTTAGTCTACGGCCTCAAAACCGTTTTTACGGATGAGTGCTGGAATTGTTAGGTTTTCGACAAAGTTACGAGCCACTCAGTTTGGCCGTTCACCAAAATTTTACTGCAGGTTCCGGGATCTCACCCCCATAACCCTTATGTATGATGATTTATGAGCTACATACATATGCCACAGTTGTCGTGGCTCAGCACTACAGGTATTGCAGAGAAAATCGATATTGATTGAAGAAGCCTTGAACTGCTTCTTCTTCACGAGCTCATAAAATAACGCATTGAAGGAAGTTCAGTTAATAGCATATGAAATTTGGAAAGTTCTTCTTCAGTTCTTTGACGCGCATTAACCTATTGAAGAGAAAACTTGGAAAAATTTCAAAATCTTCGATGGCGTATTCTGACCTATCCAAGACATTCGCCGAACCTGGTCCCATCTAAATAATATTTGTTCCAATCGTTCTCCATTCAGTTACTAGAGGACAAGCTAGACGAGTGAGAGCACCTCAAAAAGATAAATTCTTTTTATCAAAACTCTAGAAATTCCGTAGGAGGAGAGTTCAAAATCTATCTGGTAAATAACAAGATGTTGCTGATGGTAATATTTCCCAAACATATACTTGGAGATGCTAGGCTATTCGCAAAACACTGACATCGGACGGGAATTGAACCCGAAAGATGCTAATAGGTTGGAAAGTTATGGATTGCCGTTTGAGTGAAAAGCAAAGTTCATTGCAAAAAGCCTTAAATCTGCACCTCAATCTACGAGATATTCTCCGTTACTGTCTATGACCTTCCTCCACCTCCGACGCAAGGAGCGAATTCCATCCATATAAAACTGACTGCTCCGGTCATCGACAAAACTCGACACCCACATCCGCACTTCGGTGACGTTTCGGAATCTCTTGTTAGCCAAGGAGTGCTGCATCGACCGAAATAAAAGGTAGTCGGGTGGAGCAAGGTCTGGGCTGTAAGGCGCATGGGGCAGAACCTGCCAGCCTAGCTCCTGGAGTATCTCCCGAGAGATTTTCGCGGTGTGGGATGAAGCGTTGTCGTGCAGGATTTTAATCGTTGATGTCTCCACTCCTTGGCGACGCAGCGCTAGTTCGACTCTGCACAGCTGCTGACAGCACAGGTCTGCCGTGACCATCTGACCAGGGTTCGGCACTTCCTGGTACGCCACGCCTTTTGTATTCCACCAAGTACACGGCCAGGAAATCTAGCAGTGTGCGTCAGGTTTAGGAGTCGGGATTGGCTGCTCACCCTTGCTTAACCATTGGCGTTTTTTGCTTTCGTTTTCAAAATAGATCCACTTTTAATCCGACGTCAAAATGGAGTCAAAAATCTGCTCCTCTTGGCCATATTGAGGAGAATTCCTGCAACGGTGACTCACGCTGCTTTGCTCGACTCACTGAGTAAGTGCGGCACCCACCTACCGCACCTGCTCTCTTTTCCAATCGCTTGTAGGTGGATTCTAATTGTTGTGTGGCTACATCGGAACTGTGCTACCAGTTCTCTTGTGGTTTGACGCAGATCCAGTTCGATGGCATTCTTCAGGACACTACTGTTCACTGACACTAATGGATAATGATAATGGATAATGGTCCTCGTTTCCAAGGGTGTCGTATCCGTCACGAAAACGCAGGAACCAATTTCTAACCTGACATTCTGATAGAACTTGCTCACCAAAAGCACTGCATAAGGCCCGATGTGATCCTGCTACCGTTTTCCCCAATTTGAAGTCATACCACATGCAGATGCGCACTTGCAGTTTCCCACTGTCCGTTTTCTAAATATATTTTTCGCTACAAAAAATTTAATTTTCGGGATGGCACGTATACTCACCGATGCGGAACAATTTGTGCTTCAGGACGATCTACGCCAGATTTACAACTCATTCCTCAAAGGATAGATACATGTCAAAAAAACGCAGCGGAAATTCATAACTTTCCAACCTAATAGAAGATTCGCAACGTACATCGGTAGCACAGTGGTTAGTGCAGTCTGACGGAAACAGAAAGACGCGGGTTCAATTCTCGTCCGATGTCAGTGTTTTGCGAAAAACCTAGCATCTCCAAATATATAAGGTCCTTCAACTAGTTCTCGTCTATAAACCGCTAAACAAACAAGCGGCAAACAGCAGAATAATTCCTAAACATGTTGGATGTCGAGGGAAATTAAGAGAAAATTACATTTGAATTTTTTTTCAAAAGTGGCTCGAAGCCTTATCGACAACCGAGGGGAGAAGAGCCATCGGCTCAGTCGTGTTGCGGTCTCACATCACGGTGTTCAGATAGGCGCGAGAAGCAGATTCGAATCCCGCCTGAGCAGGTTTTTTTTTGCGATGATCCTAACAATATCCCTACAAAGTGTGGATGATGCAAAGACAAACTTAGTTGTAGCTGATCGCTTCGAAACCTTTCTGTGGTCTCGTCAAGGACAAATGTAGAATATTTATTTATTTATTTAATACGTCACAAGGCGAGCTACAAAAAAGTAAAAAAGGAAAGAAGGAGACCAATAGCTAAACTAAACTAAGAATATCGCTTGGTTGCAACAGGTCAAGGTTAGTCATGAAGGTGCGGTGGTGCTCAGTTGAGCGAGAGCCTTCAATGTGTTCGCCCACCCAAGCCAAGATTGAGTGTTTCACATCGTTCCACCCATTCTAAGCCAATTTCCCAGCTATCACTGCATCGTCCAGTGGCTTTTTACGCCGCCCACGGGACCAGTTATTGCTGGGATAGCCGGCAAATCGAAGAACCTCTTGCAAAGCGCCGTTCGTTCTTGCAACAGAGGAACATAAGGAAGTTCCCCTCAGGCGATATCTTTCAGGCTGAGTGTTTTTTCCGATGGTAGAAAAGAGTATCAAGTGGGCCGTGGTACTCTCAGTGGCTCGCTGATGAACAAAGATCGCAGCGATCCACCGGTTGAAAATATTTAAACAAAAGATGTTTCCAGACAGGGGATGGGATGCTGATTGTTGAGATTCGCGGAGGCGCAGGGTACGGGATTCCCCGCCAATTTGCTCTCGGAGCGGACCGATGAGCAATGTTACCTGCGGAAAAACACATCCATCAAAGATCGAGTGGTTGTACGAAGAGATACCACTCTCATCGTGACATAAATATTGCGCCGGAAAGACGCCGAGCAATAAAAACCCTTCTTCTATCTTGTCAGCTACCCATTACGTTGGTCAACACAATGGTTGAAATTCCCGAACTATTTTAAAGGAAACTGGTCGAAAATGAGTTAAAATACAGTTTAGCAACAATAAAATTACGTAACGTCGGCGTTGATCAGTCCGAGGACGCGCCGTGCACTCGTGTTCCACTCAGAATCAAGAGCCATGAGGGATGCGTATTTGGCCTAAACAATGATCTGCGGGGGCGAGCCGGTATACCAAGTCAGTGTCCTTACCTTACCAGACAAGTCTGGTACCAATTTACCCAACCCGGAGTGAAGAAAGGCATTGTCTGCTTGGGTGAGGATCGATAGGTCGATCGTGTGGGAACAAGAAAAACAGCTGTACCAAGAAAAAAGTTGCATTACATTCAAATCTTTCATAGCCTCCAGAAACTCTTCTGTTGGGTCCAATCTTTTTCATAAAAGCTATGACTAGTATTGACTTCAGTTTAATGGAAAACATCAAGTAAATTCACAGTTTGGTGTTTATCTTTTGTTTATTTTCTTGCAGATGTTTATTTCTATTTATTTAAAACACTATCATTCCAATGTCCCATGGGGAGCATTGATGACAGATTGTTTCCTTCTGGTCAACAATACCCCCACCGAAAAAAAAGACGAGGACTTCTACAATTCGGAAGATAAAATCCAGTGCCTACATTGGGGAGCTTACCGACACCGTGAAGGTTACCTTCTCACCCGTTCTAACCGCAGTTCTCTGGTAATAGCTGGGTAAAAGGGTGAGGCTAAGTTCACTGGTTCCCAGAAGAATCTATCCAATCCTAAAGTCTATTTTGAGAACTTGGAAGCGCTTCTGGAGAGCTAGAAGAGCATAAAGACTGCGGAAATATGATTTTTTGTTAAAAGAAATTACAAAACACATACGGAAATAGAAAGCGAGAAGACTCCCGCGGCACGAGCAGCTTTCGACGTAATCATCTCACCAACTGCTCTCAGAGAAAACTTAATTTGATCACTCAGAAAAGAGTGCCGCCATTCATTTATTCTTTTCACACAGATTCATCATCGACAGCAAAAATAACACCGAACAACTGGCCCGAACTAAAAACATGGAATAACAGTTGCCATTACAACATTAAACGCGGTTTCTCTCTATGACGTAAGACTTCCGGTGATGAGAGCGAGATGGTGAGCGGGGCTGATTTTCTCCAGACGAAGTCCTCTAGGACACTGGGGCCCTCATTAATCATCGAAATGGGGATATAAATATTAGCGCGAACACTTACTGCACTTTATATCAGGAAAACTTGTTTGTATCGGAAACGAGAATACTTCGCTTTACCCTATTAACTGAAGGGGTTACCTTTACTAGTTTGGGAAGTTGGACAATGAAGAATCTGGGATTGGTCTTTATCTTCTCTATGATAGAAGTCATCGTTTTTGAATGGAGCTTGTTCTTGACCAGTGAAAACCCATTTATAGTTTTGGCGAAAAGATCTATCCGCAAAAACAAAAGCTATAACCATCAAAAGATAAAGGTAACGGCCCCCAAGGACGCGCCACGCACTCGGATTCCATTCAGAATCGTTGGGGCATCGTTGGTGCGTATTTTGCCCACACAATTAATTACGGAGCTGACACGTTCAAATCAGTGTCTTTATCTTCCTAGACAAGTCTGGTATCAGTTTACTCGACCCCGGAGGGATGAAAGAATTGGCCTGTCAGGGCAAGGACCGATCGCTCGACTGCTTGGGTGTAAGAAGCGCCTCTTACCACTCTACCACGAGCGCCCAGAAGGTCCGTTAACACATTTAGTGAAGCTTTGGTACCCTGAGCGCTTGAGGTTTCGTAACCTCTCTACCTTCGCAGACGAGCCTGGTTCCAATTTACCCTACTCACAGGGATGGAAGGCTTGGTTTGCCCGTGCGGGGATCGATGGAGCATGGTAGCCACTATAGGACGCTCACAGAGAGGTCTGGGACTCGTAGTCTAACGGTCAGAGGTTCGGTCTCTTCGTCGTACAACTCTTTTGCTCACGTCACTTCGAGGTTCCATCTATGGAGCCCACAAAGTGTACTAGGCGTAGTCATTTCGGTCACAGCAACCTCGTAGATGACGTCGTAGTGACTAGGTGAATCGCGGGTAAACAAGTGGAAAACGGAACCATTCCCTGGGGTCCGGAAATCGGATGATGCGTTCAGGTCTATTTTGGGCCGAATACGAGGAACAACAGGTAAGGAGCTCAGAGGGTGACCAGAGTTGCTCGGAAGCTCTGAATGAATACCCTTTGTCCTGTGAAGACGACGTCACCGCCGTCGCCGAGTTAGGAATCACTTGAATGACTCCGGACAGCCAAAAATGACTTTTCCGAGGACAGCAAAAGAAGGAGGATGGGGAAGTATGCTTTTAAGCAAGAGGTATAGAAGCCTTGTTCTGATGGAAGGATGTAGATAAGAAAACAGTTATTGTTCGGCTACATGATGCTGTTATTGATTTATATAAGAAACCCTATAAGACATGGAATAAGTCTCTCGTTCAAACTGCTGTGAGAGGCACCCAAAGCAAGCTATTAGGTTGAAACTAATTTCGTGGACTCTCACGCACCTTCGACAAATACATATGTTAGTTACCAACCAAATAAAAACGTTACCTAAACGGCATATGAACCATCGAAACGAACGGGGAACTCCCCTCAGGTAGCTTTTCACCATTCCACCTCCTAATAAATGCTGAGTTTTTTGAAGGAAATGATTTTCATAGGTGCTATCAGACGTAAAAAGAGCAATGACATAGGAGAACATTCAAGCAAGTTGTGTTCGCTAGAAATAATGACTGCAAAACAGTCCACGAAATTAGTTTCCAACCTAATAAAATGACATATATGGAGATGAAGTGAGGAAAACGCATAGAAGCTCAGTGTTAAATATTTATGTTTCTAAAAGGCCAAATAACTTTACAAAACATCGCTGTCCGGTGTAAAACAAAGAAACTAGCGAAAATAGAGAATTAACGCATATGCTTGCAGCTTAGCCCAGTAAGAGCTGAATCAAGGTTTCAAATTTCAAAAATTAACCGTAATCGAACCGATGAAATCTTCACGAATTCAACATTTTAGAAGTTCAACAAGTACAACAAGGACAAGGAAATTCATTTCGATTGAATATACGCTAGAATTGTGGATGAAAAAGATGGGAAAAGGAAGACTCAAAAAGGACATATTGGCTCCATTTCCTTCCATTTTTCTTATTTCGGATGAATTTTCTCCCATTTCTGATTAACCTTTAGAGAATGATCTACTACCTTCATCTGCTTTTGCCCTTCGAATAAGAATTTTTCCTATCTGGATTTCAACAGAACGAGTGCCTTGAGATAGGTTTCCACCTGGTTGAATAGGGTTACCATAGGTAGAAGGTTACTAGTCAAATTAATTATTCCGTTGAATGGGGTAGTCTGGCAGAAATTAGGAAATGAGGGGTTGGGAAAATCGGATGATCAACACTGATTACTATGAGCACCCGGATTTGTGGCTACAACAGCTAAATAAGCGTGTGAGCAAGCTGAAACAGCAGGTGCTTGATAAGCACAGCCGATTAATCAATTTTTCATTCAAGTTTAAAATGTAATTAATATCGAACAGAGTTCAATTGATACTTGGTCCGACCAGTGTTGCAAGCGGTTGATTGATTGGATCACTTGCATTCCTCATTCTCTACTTTCTTGTCGAACAATCCAGAAAAATGCAATTAGCTGCAGTTGTTCGCAAAGAGGGTAGGTTACCAGTACCCTCAACTTGTTCAGGTTACCTTACTCAACTTGGTGCTCTTGGTTTATCAGTGATCAAAACATAAGAGTGTTCAGGATTTTGGCTTCCGAATAGCCCCAACGATCAGGGGATACCTTGGAATCTTCATGAATAAGAATAAATCAAGAATAAATCAAAAGATAATAAAACAAGAAGGAGAGTCTAGCAAAATGGAATATATCCGATCGCATTTGCTAGAGTTTCAACCCGAAATTCTCCCCGGAAGTTTTGTCAAACTAAGTCTTTATTCAACCAGACGCTTTGTACACGCTGGAATCTCACTCATAGCTTTTTCCTCCTTTTCGTTTGTTGTTTATGAAATGCACGTTCCAGAGTCAGCTTTTAGTAGTGGTTTTGCCCTCCAGCAACATGGACGATCCATCAGTTCCCTTGTCCACACCACTCTCACACGTGTAAACACAATTCTTCTTCACTCTGATCAGCTCTTTCGAGCCGGAGGGTGAGGACCGAAATTGTAGTCTAATTTAATTTAATTTATAACAAAAAAAGTTTACCAAAATTATTCGCATTATAAGGGACGGCTTTCTCTTCTACAAAGGGATTGGATTCACAGCGAAAAGCTCACTCTGAAGCTGACACATTCTAATTTTTGACCAAGAGTGCGAAGTATGAAAACAGTCGTTCCAGTTGAAGTGATAGAGGTAATGGTAAAGCGGTCGGCGTTGATCAGTCCCCTAGGGACGCGCCACGCTATTGTGTTCTATTCGGAAATGTGAAGTCATGGTGAGTACGTAATTCGCCTATATAACGACTTAAGGAGGCCAGCCTTCACACCAAATCAGTGCCTTTACCTTCCCAGGCAAGTCCGGTGCCAATTTACCCGAAACTGGAGGGATGGAGAGGTTGGTAATCCAAGCTGTTTCAGGAAGGGAAATTGATAAAAGTGCACCGAAAGTGGATTGATGGAAGAGCAACGATCAAGCCCAAGTCGTGAAACCCTATGAATTAGCAGTCGTTAGACCCGTTACTTTCTTCTTTTCGGTGGAGTCGACCTCCGACGACGAGGAGGAGGTCTGAAAGGTCAGGCCGTTAATAAGTATTCTACCTAACAACCTCGGTAAGGCTTACTAGCATACTAACACCACGATACGAACGTAAATGCCGAGGTTCGAAGAAGAGAGAACCTGGGAATTGTTGCCCTATGAGTATAGTCCTGAACAAAGTCACGAGGAAAATTCAAGAGCGAACGACATCCTCGGTGGCCACGCAATTGTCTCTGAAAGTGCCACTAATGCGGAAACAATTCTTCGACAAACGACACCATTCTCGAGTTTTTCTAGAAAGACTGGGATGCCGTCTCCTAGCCCACCCTCGGAATTTGTAGTAGCTTGATGAGAGCGGCAGCGACTTCTCGCCGTTTTGAAGAATCAAAAGTTAGATCAAAATCGAGAGTGAAAACAAAAAATACTGAAATTCTCGAGTGAAAAGAAGCGGCGAGCAGTTCGACGTGGAATGGATCAAAAGGCGTGTCTTGGCGCTGTACCTGAAAACACCTTCATTAAAGCGGTGAAAACAGTGACAAGAAAGCGAAATCCACGACGGCACAAAACCGAGCCATAAAGAAGAGGCTATTTTTAACTCTCCGTACGCGCTTAGGTTCTCTTCATTAAGTAACGCTTGGCAATTCAGCGGCACAAAGATGGAAAAAACTTCAGCGAAAATCAGCAGAATAGTAGCGGTCATACGGGATTCCAATTTATCGAACTTTTCCTCAGGTCAAAATGGTACACCACTCTTCACGGCAATTAACGATGGACGATTCGGACGTTTTCAAAAGTAGAATAAAAGCCAAACAACAAATCTCTTATTCCAGACATCGAAGGAAAAGAAAAAAAGCAAAGGGAAGGAAACGAGAAAAGGCCACGCTCGTGGTGTTAGTCGAACTCGTATCAATTTGGCATTTTCTTAGGCTGATAATCTTTTTTTGAAATTTCGTTAATCAGATGTTAGATAGTAGGTTACTCTGCAATAACCTAATGGTAATTCTTCTTTGACCCTGAGTACTTCTACCGTTTGATTCTGATGGGGGAACTTTGCCCGGAAGATTTCCCTATTCGTTTTGAACCGTCTTCAAAGTCACGATGAATACTGATGTTTACAGAAAAAACGTCCAGTTAGTTGAAGTATTGAGGTTCAGCCTTCTCCATTACCTTCCTGATTATCTATACCAGGAGAATCTGCTGCGCCGCCAAGGACAGAAAGTTTCCGTTGGGAGCTAGAACATTTTTCAAGAACGTGTTCCGTTCATTTACCCTAAAATAACTTAAAAAGGTAAAAGGTGAAGAGGTTGCGCTAATCGGTCTCCTAAGGACGCGCCACGTATTCGTGTTCCATACTTGGCCTACACAATGACCTGCGGGGGCCAGCCGCTATACCAAGTGAGTGTCCTAACTTTTCCAGAGAAGTCTAATAGCAATTTACCTTACGCGAGAGCGATGGAAGGCTTAGTTATCTCAGGCGGGGATCGATCGCTCGACCGTGGGGGTGTCATCAGTGCCTCTTACCACTGCACCACACTGTCTCCTCAAAATAACTGCAGCTGGTATCAACAAGTCACAGAGGTGGATGGCTCTTTGCAGCCGCCTGGGTGGGGGCAGTTTATGATACTTCGTGTCTTAATATCAGCAAGGTGCTCTTGCAGCCGAAGCTAATACGACACGTTTAATGACGTCTAGCGTTTCCATTAAGTAATTAGCTTCATTTGTATTTATTTTCGTCAGAAGGTTCACCTCTAACTGTCATTACCACGAAAAACGAGCATCTACGTCTTTGCAAACGAGCTCTTCTTGTAGGATTTGGAAAACTGGATGAAAATTAAGGAGACTTCATGTCGTCTTACAGAGTTCTTCGAGCCAGCAGCAAGCAGAAGCTAAAATAAAGACGACAGAAAAAGAAAAAACTGAGATTCCAAAAGCTTTTGCACCCAGTTGTCCACATTTGGAGTAAGTTTTAGCTTGACGTTAAATGCAACAATTTCGAACCAGCCCTAATCCTCGTGAAAAACGTAAACAAGATGGGAAGAAAGCCATTAGAAAAAGGAACGAAGAGAAAAAAGAATGGTGTTAAAAATGAGAAATAACTAATTTCCATGAACTAGTGTTAGCGTGTTTTGGGTTGTAAATTCTCCAGGCTTTCTGTCGACATAACCGAGGCGAAAGCTACATAGTAATGGAATTTAACAGTCTGGAGCTTTATTTGGCAAATCTGCTCCAAGTTTTGAAGTAGAGTATGAGTCGCAGAGTAAATGAGAAGAAAGAAGCGACGACGTTTGACTCGGACGACTATTTTTAGTTGAAAACCTCGACGACGTCGACGACACACTTGCACACTTAAAAACCGTAGCCAATGAACAAGCGAGCGAAATTAGATTTGTCGACGTCTCACAGAGCGACATTCTCCTTTTTTCCTGGTAATTTCATACCCAGAGGACTCGATAACAGTCAAGAAAAGTATCGAAGATCAAGCGAAGCATCATTTCGTAATATTAATAAAACTGCAGAAGTTCTTTTACCTCACTCTCAATTTAGTGGGCTGAAAGTCTCTTTTGAACTGAGTGATAAAGGAAACTGCAAGAAGTCACAATGGTTTTCTTTGTTTGTAGGCGTAGTTTATAAGAAGCAGAGTGAAAACTAGGAGTGTAGTGTTGTTTGTATTAGATCAGAAGCGAGTTCTACCTACAGGACAAGCCGCTACAAATATCATAATCACCAGCAATCTTGGCAAATGGTTAGTCATTAACACTAACACTAGTTTAAGGGTTCGACATCACTCCTTCTGGCCAAGAAACAAATTTTTTCCTCAAAACTCGTCTAAGAGGGTAATTCCGTCCACTAATCACGAATCTGTCATCTGTTTTCGATGATTTTGTCGATGATCTCCCGTGTGGTTAGCGAAGATGACCCAAAAAGGAAAGTGAATGAAGCAGTTAATAATACGTTAAAGCAAAAAGGCGAACAGTTGATAGTTAAATGATCAGATTAAGTAGAACAACATGCCTACTTCACCCATCCTTTAGTCAAACATATGTATAACACTACTATAATTTTATTATTGTTTCAATAAAGAAATTCTCCACCAACCTCGAGACTTTAATAAATTCGAAGTCCCCTCCCCCTTTGGACTACTATAATTAACACGATATAGATGCTATTGATATGAATTTCAAGTTTTAATCAGAGATGTCAGAGCACAACGAACCACCGGTTAGACGAATTTTCAACGAGAGAAAGCGAACAAGCTTGAGGCTGTGGAATAGGACTTTTACTGCGAAAACAGAGTTGAACAGCAAAGAAATTTACCGTGTTCATGAGATAGATAAGCAAAATTCACTATTAATTTGATAGCTGTAAGTCTTCTGAAAATGAAGAGCAATGCAAAATTCGTACTAATTGGTGACTCTTTGTTGCGTTGTACTAGCTACTTCTATTCGTTTTTTCTTTCTCCACTTCTGTCGGCTTTTCTCTGATGTGAGACTTACGCTCCTAAAATAAATAAATGGATGAATGAAGTAAGGAAGGAAGGAATGAATGAGGAGGATCTTCAAGGCAGCGAAGGATCAGTCAGACGTCACCCACAACAATACTAACTACGTCTCGTCCCACTATAACAAAGTAAGAAATTTGTCGGAGCATATTACGTCACAGCTGCGGCCGTGAGCCCAGAGAAAGCCCATATTACGCGAGTCTTCCTCGTCGGGCATCCGTCTATAAGAAGCCTCGTGAGGCAGCAAGAAGACTGGAACAATGCCTGAAGCGACTGAACAATGTGCTTGAATCGGTTGGATTCGCCCTTCCTTCTTGGCAATTGGAGAGCGGATATTTCAGCTTAATTGCATTCGTATTTGAAAAAAAAAATCGAATAAAATGATTCGTGGTTACAGCGGTAAGGACTAGGGCCAACGCCAAGGTAGAGATACAGGTTTCATATACCCGGGGATAACAAACCCGTCTTGAATCGAGAAATTGTCCCGACATCTGGGCCCAGATTAATCAGTGGTAAACCCGATAAACCCCGAGATATAGCCCGGACGGCGCCCACCTTTGTCTACTTGTCCTGAACTTCCTATGTTAAACGCAATCTCTCATCGACTCTGCCGCCTGGTTCTGGCTGCGCCGCGGTTTCGGAGACCGCTCGGCCAGATGTTAGCAGTGGTATGTATATGTACTCCTTTACTACTACGTGGTATCCAATACCACTCCTTGGTTAGCGGATGAATTTATATTTTTATGGGGTATATTTATGAATACCAGGAACTTTGTCTGGATCGGTACGAGGTCGGGCTAAATTGGTTAACCTTGATAGGTACCCTGGGGCACGCCGGACATCTTATAATACGGAATACAAAGAATGAACGAATAATAAAGTAAATGAAATAGAGGAGAATGCCGAAATCATCTCTGATATTCTGATTATTAGGAGGAAGCTCTTCATTCTTTTCGAAGAAAAATGGATGCACAGTGTCTCCCTTTCTTACTGAAATTCACATTCTCCTCAGCCACAAGTTGCATTTCACAACTTATACATTTAAAATTAGCTACGGATTTCACGAACAGGAAAGGAAAAAGGAGAGAAAAGGGAGAAAGACTCGACCGAATCTCCATGATCTTCTATGGTCAGCCCAAACAGAGACAGCTATACGGTGGCAGTCATAATCTCTGCTCGGTGAGTTTATTTGAAATACGGAAACATTTTGACTACCAAATCAGTCGAGCTCATTCCGGATGTTTTCTTGAGTGAGGCCATCGATGAAATCATTGGTGTTTTTCATGCATAACCTAGTGGAACACCTCAAGGCATCGTCACTAAGTGCCGTATTTGGCCAACTTTTTTGCCTAAGAACTTCAATAATTTGAGATAAAAACATGGGAACGGAGAAGATATCCCCTACCCTATATTCGAGTTATGAATATTCTATTTTTGAGCGCGCGTGGTACAGAGGTAAGGGGCGCCAACATCCGCAAGGTCGAGCGATCGATCCCCGCCCGGGCTTACCAAAACTTCCATCCCTCCAGGGTCTGTTAAATTGGTACTAAACTTGTCTGGAAAGGTTAAAGCACTGACTTGGTATAGCAGCTGAGCCTCGCAAGTCATTGTTTGAACCAAATACGATTCTGAATGGAGAGCGGATGCGTGGCGCGTCCATAGGGACCTGATCATTGCCGATACCTTTACCTTTACCTTAATTCTGTTATTACCATGCCTTTAGAGGTTGCTACGTGTGAAAATTTTATCGGCAAACTCGCATTACGACCTGATCATGTCGCGTCGAAATGCTAGAAAGCCAAAGATTCCACCTAACACCCCCAAAGACAAATCAATAAATAGAACGACTACCTAGGTTCCAAGGAGGTAATGCTCAAACACTAGTTTTAAAAATGTGCAGCAGCTTAGTCTAAAGTTTCTATCACCTTTGTCTACCGAATATTTGTTTATTACGCCACACAAATTATTAGCCAGTTATTAGCTCCTTATAAAACAGTGGTTAGTGCAAGCGCAAACAGCCCATGGAAAAAATTTTAATTGTTAATGCAAAAATATTGAATACAAATACAAAGGAACTTCCCGCCCTCTCAAAAGCCATTTGAAGTCTGAATGAAAATGCATTAAAGAAGACCAAAAGAGAAGAAAAGAAAAGAAGAAATTCAAATGTTAGAGGAGAAGGATCTGGTAAATTGTCAGATCCCATCACTTCCTTTGCCAACATCGAGCAACTCCATGTCAAACGAAAAACAGAAAGTGCGACGACAACATCGACTAATGAACTGTTTTTGCTATCAAAATCAGCAATAAAGACCTAGTGCTAATCAATTACGTGCGTGGCACAGCGGTAAAAGGCGCTACTGACACCTGCACGGTCGAGCGATCGATCCCGACCTGGGCTGACCGAACCTTATATCCTTCTGGTGTCGGGTAAATTGGTACCAGACTTGTCTGGGATGGTAAAGACATGGGTTTGGTATACCGGCTGACCCCCTCAAGACATTGTCTATGCCAAATGCGCCTTTACCGCGCCTCCACGATTCTGAATGGAACACGAATGCACGGCGCGTCGATAGGGGACTGATCAACGCCGATACCTTTACCTTTTACACTTTACTAAGAGATGTGATTGAAAAGGCGTGTCTAGAGTGAGCTAGGGTTCAGGATAACTCTTAAAAAAGAAGAAGCTGCGGAGTGAATACGAAAGCGACGTCTCGTCACAACAAGAAGCTCCGCTTCGATGATGGCGACCGCCTCTGTCGCGACATCGCCGAAGACGTGAGGATTAGGCTGACGCCGCGCCGGGCGGACATTTCAAGGATGAAGGCTGAATGGTCCCAAAAGTTTGAGTCGGCAAAATGATATTGTAACCCCTCTGGAAAAAAGGGTTCCACTTATTTCTTATTTTTTTTATTTTTATTTATTACACAAGCATGCTTGTGTGAGATATACATCAAATTCTCCAAGGAAAAACATAATAACTAGTGCAAAACGAACGATAGCTAAGAGAAAACCAAGCACCAATGACACAAATAAGATGATCGACAGGAGAACTTCTAAGACCAGAAACTTTACTAACTTAGATTTTTGAGCAGAACTTGAAGAGCAGCCTTACTACATACTCGTTAGGAAGATCGACATCCTTCGAGTTTCCTTCTGACCGTTCAGCTTTCAGGGAAATACTAAGCATTCAATGACACCTCATGAGTGACCGTCGCTTCAGTAGAATTTTACTACCCGAAGAAACGAGGGTTCTGTGGAAAACCTAATGAAAAGAAATTTCGCAAAATTCATGGAGAGCCGGACGTGCAACCATTCTATGTGGACAACTGACACCTTCGGCACTTGTTAAAGATATTCGGAATATTGTTCTGGTGTAAAAATGTACGTCGCTCTAGACAGGAAAATCTAGATAAAGCGGAGTCAAAGAATTATTAAACCCGATCCGCGGGAGAAACGCTAAAGAAGAAGAAGAAAGCTGTATGTAAGTGGAAGTGTACCCACGGAAGCTCACTAAGCTATAAGGAACTGAACATGGTTGGGTTGATTATAGGGGATATGGAGAATTTTGTGCTATCTGCGGAAGTTGTTACTAGACTATTTTCACGTCTTCCAAAATAGACACTATTATTGTAGCAGATTCGGTATGTTTTTAGCTGAACTGGTCGCCTAGGAGACAAGGAAACCCTCGACGTATGTTATGCAGGTATCTAGCGTCGCCTGAGGCATACGATGAATTAAAAAGTAATAAAGAGTAAATAGAATCCTGACAGCTAAGGAAGTGCTTCAAACACTGAGGGAGGCAACAACCCAAAGAGAAAACATCAGGACTGTCAAGTTATAGTTCACATCTGTAAAATCAGCCCGCTAATTTAGACAAACATTAAAAATAAATAAGAAAAGAAGAGGAAGAAAAGGAAAGACGAAACAAATTAGTTCAGAAATTTATTATGTGGGTTAAAATAACGGACTACAGGCTTATTCAGCTCTTCATACATGTTGAATTCATTGATGGAATAAAGTTTATCTTTCCTTGATTTTCTTTCAGACCTGTGGCACATTGTGAGCAGATTTTATCCCTTTTCCAACGATTAGAGGAGTTCGGCACAGGGTACTAGAGCTGCGGTCCCTGAGTATCGGTCTGCGCAACGAAGTGAACACAATTCTATTTTCAAAAAAGGGGTATTAATAGAGGTCTACTTGGCCGGAGCAGAAATAGCGGCAAAAGCGAGAAAATGGAAAGAGTCGCTTTTCACTTTACTAGCCAAAAAAAAGACAATGACATCCAAAGTTATCACAAACTTCAGATATACTGTTTGAAAGAGCAAATAATTCTCTTTCGAATGTCGTGTGTACACTCTGCAAAAGCTCCCGAACTCGACTTATAACAGTCGTTTGAAAAAAAACGGCACGAACTTTCTTACCGACCTAATATTTATAATATGCAGTAAAGATGTCACTTCTTATTTTCACGCACAAATAGTTCAAATCGAAAAGAATCTGATACCAATCAATGATTCTGACGACTTCATTCAAAGATATGTCGAAACATGCCATTTTCGCAAACTTTGTATTTTTTCAATATTTTGTAGTCATTTTCATATGCTAATTTAGACAAAAATATCTCAAAAATCGCTGAGCGTAGGGACAACCTGAGACGATTTTCTAATAAAGCATAGTCTATTTATTATGATGTGTTATGAACACTTGATTCAGATCGCCGATAAATTATAGATATTTCTGAGCAAACTTTTTGATGATCAAATACTAGTCAAATTTTAGGAACATGTTTTAAACAAAATTCTATATCTTCCTAACTTTCCGACGAAATAATATCAAATGTGAGTTTTTCAAAAAGAATGATATTCCCTTTTAAATGCTCGTTTTTGTTTCAAGTCTGGTCTCTTATTTTGTAAGAAAATTTCTGTATGCTCTGTATGATAGGTTTTGGCGCCAAGGTCGAAACTACCAGCGGTTCGTGTGCCCTCTCAGAGAAACCACCCGATCTGGCCGTTGTCGCAGCCCCAATCGACTTGTTCCCATTGAACTCTCTGTGTGACATAGTTGGAAACAACAATGGACAATGGACTCGTTAGTAAGAAGTCTGTCTGGGAGTCCCCTGCGAGCTGCCCCGACTTCCGTTGCCATCTCTCTGCGTGGGGATCTTTAAAAATCAGACGACAAGTTTTTTTGGAATTCGCTGAAGAAGGAAAAAGCAGACCGGACTAGACGAATTAAACCAAAGTATATATGTGTCTAGCTGGGTTTCGATTAGATCAAAAACATCGCTTCTCAAATAGGGTTGAAAAGAAGAACGATTTCGAGGCTGATCGGTTCCCTGAGGGCGCGTGTTCGATTAAGGTAGTAGATATTACGATGATATATGAAATGATTTGATGAAACTTCTATTCGAGTCAACCCAAATTCAACATCATGATAGGTCTGAGATACAGTAGAAGTCCGCATATCCTGTGAACTTTTTAAAAGCTCTCGAAGATCTAAAAAATTCAAAAAAAAACTTGGAGAAACTTGACTCCTGGAGGAAAGAGGAAGTTTGACTCTCTTAAACGCTCCCACGGTTAGGCCTCGAAAAGCTGATGTCAGACCACTTGATAAAGTGCTAAATCCATCACGCGACGAATGATTTACGATTTGTTGTTTTTTCTACATTCAGAAATATTCATTGATATGAGGAGCCGATAATATCATCGCCCTCACCGCTTATAGCGAAAACAATCACTCAGTTGGATAAAGGTAGAGAGACTTGCGCTAGGCGACATTCCATAACTAGCCAAATCAGTTCGGAACTTCGGCCAGCAGCGACTTTTTAGTAGACGGAAAACATCAGCTACTTAACTCTCTCTTGCATCTGCACCATGATTCTCCGAATGGGCATAGAAGTGAATAGTGTACGGATACTGCAGTGATGATTTTAAAAATTCATAAACGTTAATAACATTGAGGGCCCGCAGGTGGTGTAGTGGTAAAGGGCACTACTGACACCGATCGATCGATCCCGCACAGGGCTGACCAGGGCCCAGATTCACGAACGGACGAGCGGTCTTCGAAACCGCGGTGCAGCCAGAACCAGGCGGCAGAGTCGATGAGAGATTGTGTTTAACATAGGAAGTTTAGTGTAAGTAGACAAAGGTGGACACCGTTCGGGCTATATTTCAGGGTTTATCGGGGGTTTACCAATGATGAATCTGGAGCCAGGCCTTCTTTTCGAGGTGGGTAAATTGGTACCGGACTTGTATGGGAAGGTAAGGACACTGAATTGGTATAGCGGCTGGCCCCGCAGGTCAATGTATAGGCCAAATACGCATTCACTATGCCTCCACGATTCTGAATGGAACACGAATACGTGGCGCGTCCTCAGGACACTGATCAACGCCGACACCTTTATCTTTTACCTATACAAACGTTACTAACAGTGAGCTGTAACCTCAACGATGAAAGTTTAAGGAATACAAAGACGAAGGGAAAGTCGAATAGTTAAGCTGTTAATAAAAACCTCCAACTAGCCAACTAGTACCAACGCTCCCGTAAGGGAGAAGGAAAACTTATGAAAATTATCAAAATGATTTTAGGGTATGTTGGTAATATTCGTCTATTTTCCTTTTTGCGATCTTTGGTAATTCAAAAATCTAAGCAGATGTTGAGATAGAACTTCGGAAAGAGCAGCTTTTCACGGGAGAAAGCGGTAAGTTCTCGGGCTGCAGACTGCTAGTAGGGCTTCTGACGTAACAGGAAGCAACGGGGACGTCAGGCAACGGAGAGCGGATTCGCGATTCCTCGCCCGGATCCGCTTAAGCCGGGTGTTATTCATAGATTTGCCGCGTTCGTCTTGGCTGATTAGAAGGAAATGGGGTTGTCTGGAGAAACGGAACACGGCTACGAAACCACATTTCCGACAGCTGAAACCTGAATGTGGATATTATTAATTCGCAGGAAATGAAAACAGCCTTTCACATTACGCGCAATGTTGTTATGCTGGCGGTGGTAACTGAGCGCTTACAGTACATCACCACCGGCCAGGCAACAACTCCAATAATTCCTCATAGATAGCAAAATAACACCAACGCGCTATACCGTGGTTACCTAACAGTAAGCGTGGTAAGAGGCCCTACTGACAAAGGCACGGTCGAGCGATCGATCTCTGCACATTCAAACCAGGTCTCTTGTTATCCAAATACGGTACATAAGGCACACGTGAGAGTCTTCCGTGGGTAAATAGGTGTCGGACTTGTCTAGGAAAGTAAACACACTGCCCTTGCCCCAAATTCATCATTGCTAAACTCCCGATAAACCCCGAAATATACACCGAACGGAGCGCAAACCGAGATTCGTTAACGCAAGCCGGGGTTTGATAGGGGTTTACTGCAGGACTATCACACCTCGCGATGAGGCAGGGTTTGGGAGGCCTCGACGGTATCGAGCGGGTCTATCGCCGACGGGGTTTCGGAGACCGGTAGTCCGTTCAAGAATCTGGGCTGTGGTATACCGGCTGGCTGCCTGAGTCATTGCTTATGCCAAATTCGCATTCACCATGCCTCGACGATTCTGAATTGAACACGAATGCAGCGGCGCGCCCTTACCTTTACCTAGCGGTAAACAACTAAATGAATAAAAATAAAAATCGAAATAGATGAATAGAGAACCTGAACCTTCCAGCGTTACAAGAACACACCTGGATCGAGCACGGTGGGTTCTCACTGTAACAAGACCCAGGCAAATCCAGGTAATCCTCATAGTGAGATAGTGAGCAAAATAACACCAAGGTATGCCCACGGTCACTCATCACATATTGATGCGCCATGACTTTCTTCTGATTTTGCAATCCACATCAACAGAGAGCGGCTCGCTCAAGTCCCGTTCATACTTCGCAGCAAAGAGATTAAGCCAAGGACAGAGATGCACGTAGATCAGCGCTGGACGTTGAAGAGTAAAACTCATGAAAAAAATTCAACAGCAACAAATCACAGCATATTCGGATGGATGTGATGAGGAACCATGGAAGAGGAAGCACTGGAGCACTATTTGGATGGCTATGGGACAATTATTGCCTCGGGGCAAATAGTAACATCGCTACTGGCCCAATTTCGGATGTAAGTGTGGCCGAAAATAGCTCGGCAGCGGTATGTGTAGCATTGCTAACGAACAACTCAGGCTTTTAGAAATCCGGCCAATGTACAATTTTTGCAGCTTATGGATCGGCGGATTATTATCGCATTTCTAAGCGATCGTTGATGCTTAATTATGCCTATGTCAGCTAACTCTCACGAGAATCAGGGGCGTTTGATCGCTCGAAGAGAAGATCTCCAGAACAAGTTAAAAACAAAATGAAAACGAGATTTTGAAAACCAAGGGAAACCTTAGTAGTCAGAGATAGGGTAACAAATATCGCAGAAAGTTAGATATTAAAACGTCAATAAATAAGAGCTATGGGAAAATTGAGGCTTCAGCTCAACTGAGGTCTTTTTCGAGTATTAATTTTGTTAATTAAAGAGATAAATGGCGAGGAAGGGGACGAAGGCGGAGCACAGAACTTTGTCAGCTCCCCTTTTATACCAGTCGCCTGGGAAACAGAGTCGTCATCAAAACGCGTAGCGCATGTACGGATGTATATCCATTATGTCCTATAAAATATTAATAGTTGCCAACTGCAAATGAGTAATTTGTTTCCCAACACGCGGAAGAAGGATGACGCTCTTTTCTCTCCAAGCTCTATCTCTTTCTGCAGCATTGTTCCTTTCTTACGTTGACATGTCGTCTTTGATCGGATTTGGTCAGAAACGGAACAGGAACAGAACGTGAGGCGCTTCTAAGAGAAATCAAGTGACGGAGAGCTCGAAAATATTTTTTCCGGCACAAGGCATCTTGTCCGAGTCGACGTAATTTCCTCAGCAACGTCTGACACAATAGCCATCAGTGAATTTTGACACAGCAACATTGTGAACGTCTGGAAAACATCTCCAGTGAGCAGGTGGGGACGATGGAGCGTTTCTGGTAACTCTGAGACGATTAACAGATAGATTGTAAGACTTGTTGCTTTGTATGGAGCTGAGTGCTGTCCACTACCAGAGAGAGACTACAGTTTACAATCCAGCTAAAGAGCGAACCGTAGATATATGTACTATTAGGTCGTCGGAAAAGTTTCCCGCCACTCAGTTTGACCGCTCACCAAAATTTTAAAGCGGGTTTCGGAATCTCACCTTTATAACCGTTATGTAGCATGATTTATGAGCTACATATACCACAGTTGTCGTGGTTCAGCACTACAGGTATTGCAGAGAAAGTCGATATTGATTGTAGGTACCTTAAGCTGCCTTTCCTTCTCGAGTTCATAAAACAACGCGTTGAAGAAAGCTCAGTTAATGGCTTATGCACCATGGTGGGTCCTTCAATTGTCTTGCTTAGTGCAGCAAAAGTTTGGTTTCGTGTGTTCAAAAAGGCCCAATTCGGCTTCAAAGAACAACAGTAGTGGGGGAGGGTAGTTACTGTTGCCTAAGTGGGTCTTCTGGAGCTGGCTTCAGAGGATGGCCGGCGTAGTAGCCGTGAGTTGATAGAGGAACTCGAGAGCCATATACCCTCACAGGCTGTCCGTCGCCGAGGCTTTAAAAAGACAAGGGAATAGGGTACATAGATGAGCATGCTTTAGCGGCCACCATCTACAGATGGTGACGGGTGCATGCACGACCATCTCAAGTTTTCGAGGAAATTTTCATTCGCCCGGCAATTTGGTTAGTGGCATCAAGGAGTGGGTAGCGTACACCAATCACACGCCAAATCTCCTGCTGTTCACTTGCAGCAAATCAGCGAAAATTCCAAAACCGCAACCCCACCCGAAATGGTAGATGATCGGTCTGCAGCTGAACTGCAAATGAGGCATTCGATAGGAGCTGCTATCTGCAGATGCTACGGCCACCAACGACATCTAAAGTAGCCACTTCGATGGCGACGGAGCAGCCGTTAGTGGAAAACATGGGAAAACCTTCTTCAGTCACCATGACGCGCATTCACCTATTGAGGAGGAGACCTTTTGAAAATTCCAAAAATATCCGACATTTCCGATGACCTATCCAAGACATTCGTCGAACCTTGCCCCAACAAAATAATATTTGTTTCATTCGTTTTCCATTCAATTACTGGAGAACAAGCTCGACGAGTGAGAGTACCTCAAAACGTGGCTCGCCGAATTCTTTTCATCAAAACTCTAGAAATTCTGGAGGAGGAGAGTTCCAATTTTATCTGATAAATAACAAGATGTTGTTGATGGTAATCATGCATAAATGTGTTGGATGTCGACTGGAATAAAGGAGAGGAACAATTTTGAAAACATTGGCAAAAGTGGCGGGAAACTTTTCCGACGACCTAATAGAAAAAGTACAAAACAACTTTACAAGGAAAACTTTTCTCAGAACTGGTAGTTACCAGTACTCCAGCACTCTCGATGCGAAGAAAAGGACTTTAGATCTTGGTATGCACTCGCTAGCCTCTAGAAGAGACATGTTAGACGTATGCACGGTGTATAAAATCATTCATGGACTGATGAGGTTGAGAGCAGGACAGTTTTTCACTTCTACCCCCTCTATTACGCGTGGCAGTAGCAACAAAATAACTTTTCGTCGAGCTAGAACTACATTGCACAGACACTTCTTCAGAAATCGAGCAGGTTCACGATATTTGAGCGTTACCGAAACTTGCCCTTCCAAGATGTCGCTAAAGTATTTCAAACGTAGAATAGCCGCTAGACTCCTGAGGCCGTAGTGAATCACTTGCGTTTTCAGCCAGGTCGTTTGACCGGATTTCTTCATGAATGTTGTATGTTCTGTTCTATTCTTGTTCACTGTTCATTATCTAACGGTCACCTTAAGTGTTGTGATAAACATAACATAAAACATAGGATAACATAACAAAGAAGTCGATTCATGTCCTAGCGGCGTTCACACTTCACTGCTTCAGTGAAACAGTAATGGTTGACGATATGATTCGTGTGGTCTAGTGGTAAGAGGTGCTACAGATCCCGTCTCAGGGTAACCAAGCCTTACCTCCCTCCCGGGTAGGATAAATTGGTACTAGACCTGTCTTGGAAGGTAAGGACACTGACTCGGTACATATAGCCGCAAGTCATTGTATAGGCCAAATACGCATTTACCATGCCTCGATGTTTCTGAATGCAACGCGAATGTGGCTGCGCGTCCTCAGGGGACTCATCAAACCGACACCTTTACCTTTACCCTTAGCGACGCCGTCTCCATAACAGAACAGAGAAAGCAGCGCTACGATCACTTTCACGCTTTTACCATGGTGGCGTGAAATGTGTGGTAACGTCTGTAAACTCTTTGCGTACCCGTACTTCATTACAACGGTTGGTGACCCTCTTATATAATGGAAATGAAAGTGCTGAGGTGGATGGCAAGCGTTGCGAAACTTGGTCATAAGACCAACGTCGAGTTAAGACAATGGTTTGGAGTGGGTTCAATTGTCTTCACGAGCCCTTTTGCGATGATGTGCTGTGATCAGAGGAAGTCGTGACAGGGTATTCGTGATTGGACTTGGTCTCGACATACAACGATCAAGACGGAGCGGACGTCCGAAGCAATGCTGGCTGGATACTGCAGGACTCAAGGGATTTATAATAACCATTGGTGTTATTGCTGTCTAGATTCCTTCTCTTTGAGTTACTGATAAAAACCCGTGCTTTAAGATATCGACGACGGGCGGCTGGGATAACGACGACGGGTAATGGTACAAAAGCAACACCAGAGAGCTCAACGAGGAGAAAAGTCAGCCTGCCAGCAAGAGGTCGGGACGGGCCAGCCTCGTCAACGCGCTTCCACTTCTTCATAATGCCTTCGATATTGCCTTGCATTACCTTGTAGACATGATCTTTTCTGCCTTATCGTATATACGTTTACCAGGTGTTCAGCGTCCTATCGGTCTGTTCAGAAAGTTTTGTTTACCTCTCTATGAAAAGCAAATCGGTTTCAAATTGGCACTACACCCTAAGAAACAAAAATTTTCTCTTGAGTTCAATGCAGAAGGCGGGACGGTGTTGGTTCACTGGGAGCACGGTAACGGGCAATCGCGGCGGGACACTAGAGTTGACAAACAGACATCGTGGTTTCGCTTATTTATTAGTAGGATATTCCGTCTGACTCTAATAAACCATATGTACCCGGACATATAGTATACTATGCGATAACAGTATAAATACAGTGGTAATCCATCTAGGCAAAGAAACCGATAGAACAGCATGGCACCAGAACGTTTCGGAGGGGATCCTGGCTCAAAGCGAGACAAACGCTGATGAACTAGAAGAACACTTTGTATGGTAGTATTTTGTGGTTTGTGCAGAGGAGACTCAGTAATAACGTCTTTATTGGGTGGACGTATTACATGAGACTGATGAGAACATAGTTGCGGCTCCGGACCTCCCTGTAGGAGGGCGGAGCGAGGTCGGCGTGCGGTCATCGTCGCTGGCTACGATACTGCGACCGGCCCGACGATGAAGAGCACGAAGACATCGTCGCTATCGACGATACTGCGGCCGGGCACTGACGAACTTGTCCATAGGTGGTTCAATGGGGAATCTATGGTAGATAATTTAACAAATATAATAAATAGAATACTCTGCACGTTTGCGAAATAAGAGACAGTAAACCGACCAGTATTTCTTCATTTGCTCTGCAATTCCACGTCAAGTCGTACTACACAAAGATATCTCTTCTGAGCGTATCAAGATATCCGTTGTCATGATTGTAACGCTGCGGTAGTACTGGCTCAGTCATGGAATCACGATTTGGGCGATTAGCACTTTCGCCTTTGAATCGGACCCGCTTAGCCGCCACGACTGCTCTTACCTTCTTTTTCACAAGTTTGTGATAAGCACCAGGCACTGGTTCCTCCGACAGTCGCAGCGATTTTTTGCCGAAATTCCGCGGAAACGGGTAATTTTTCGCGTTCATTTCTGAAGAAAGATCATCTCGGTTTCGTATGCTACGTCTTTGTTTACGGTCTACGACGCTGCATCGAGATTGAAGGTTTTGCGATCTCTTCAAGGCTGGTTGTTGGCTTGGAATCGAGGCTATGAAAGGTTGCCGTTGCCTAGCTCCAGAAATGAGTTCGTTTGTAGGGATTTCTTTTGATTCCCATATAGCTGTCATTTCAAAGGAGACACCTTCAGGGCTCCTTTGTGGAAGTGATTCTTTACCGTATACGGTAGGCCCAAATACTGATTTGACGATTTGTAGGCCTGTGGGAGTCTTTACGACATCAATTGGACCAGTAATAAGTTCGTGGTAGTGGTCCAATCCCACGAGAATGAGCGGTTTTTGATATTCGCCGCGAGTTTTTGAGTTGGCCAGGCAAATGCTGTTTGCCTTCAGGTAGGCCACGTCAATTGGGCTGAGATTGACGGCTGGAAAACCACTAGTAATAGTAGGTTTGGTTTGCATTTCCAGACTGAGCTCTTCACCATAACCGGTGCTTATTTGGAGCTTTACTGTGTGGCTCTTGAAGGTTTCGATATGTCCACCAATACCTGACATGGTGCAAATTTCTGCGGTCTGCCTCGGCACGCCCAATTGGGCAGCCAGTGATTCTTCTATGACGGTTTTTTGTGCTCCCGAATCAAAGAAAAAGAGGACTTTCTCGTATTGTCCACTATTGTGGTTCCAAACGCTGCCCTCAGCTGTCAATAATACTAGCTGCGAAGATGTGCTGTCTTGTACTGGTTTCGAGCACATTTTCAAATTGCTGATATTCAATCTAGTTCGATTGGGGGAATTTATGTGTTCCCTTCGGGAGCGACCTGGTCTTGTGTTGCTTTGACCAGTTTTGTTTCTCTGATAAGAGTTTGGTGGTCGAGTGTTTGGCGGACCACTTTCTCTTTTGAAACAGAGGCTGATATGATGCTTTTGTCCACATTTGTGACAGTTAGGTTTTGAGCAGTTAGAGCTGGTATGTTTCGCAGAGCAGCATTTCCAGCATCTGCGCTCGTCTGTTAGTAGCTTTCTACGGAGTCTTTGATCGGTAACCGATCGACATGTCATCGAGCCGTGATTGCCCTTCTGGCAGAACAGACATAGGTCGTTGGTATACGACCGGTAAGATTCATGCTGCTGTTCACCGAGTTGCCTTTCGGAGGTGATATATGTCTGGTCGCTAGAGCGCCCGCCAACGCCAGCAGGGTGCCAGGCGTGAGTGGCGCCAGAACGATGAGGTCGGTACTCTGTTGTTTGATTGTTTGTTGAGTGACCTAATCGCTTTTCGACATAGATTTTTGCGGCGATCTCTTTCTTTAGGTGGATTAGTAAGTCTCCCACCGTTTGATTGTGCTTTGATTGCGTTGCTATGAGCACGGGTTTCACAATATCGTGAGGAAATTTGGCGAGAATTGTTTCGCACCAAATTGGATCATGAGTCACACGGGATTGATATATATTTATTGTGGAAGTCTCTCACGTCATATCCAGCTGATACCATTCGGTTCACTAGGACTTGTCATGAGTGGCTCTCATCATATCCAGCTCCATTCGGTTCACTAGGACTTGTATTTGCTCCAGTGTGAGCAACTATCGGCAAAGCTGGCGGCCGATTTCATATTCATTAATTTTCGGACGATTTGCGATCTGTTTGCGGTGTAGTCGCAGTAGGAGTCTTTCAATGTCCTTATCATCCATTCATAGTTTTGTGGCAACGGTTGTATGCCTTGGATAATGGTTTTTGCTCGGCCAGTGAGGCTTTCTTTGAGCAAAAGTATTTTTTCGATGACGGCTAGCTCTTGACTTTCGTGAACAAGCGTCTGAAAAATTGCCCAGAATTCTGGAAATTCCTCTGCGTTACCGCTAAATTTGGGTAATGTTGCTTGCGGAGGTTTTATTGTTCGACATGTATTTCTAGCTGGTCGATATGTGGGCTCAACTTGGTTTGAGTCTTGTGGGCCCATCACTTCTTCGGTTTCTCCATTTTCTTCAGTATTGTTCAGAGAGTTAGAAGATTCTTCGCCTTCCGGCTCAACCCATTCCGCTCTCTGGGATCGTGGGGTCGCGTAGCCTAGCCTGATTTCCATTTTGTCACGAATGGATTTTGCTTCATCAAGGCGGGCTGTCAGCATGAAGCGGAGGTCGCGGGATTCCGCTAAAATCGAGTGTATGTTTGATTCTTGCTCGATTTGCTCTATTTCGAGCAGTATGTCCTTTTTATCGGACTTTGTTTTGCAGTTTCTGTACTCGTTTCGTATTTCGGCGTACAGGTTTTGCAGATTGCTTCCGCTTTCTGCGAGTTGCTTCACGCTGCTCTGTAGCAGGGCTATAGTCGACCTGCATTTGTCGTAGGACTCGTCGTCGATGACTGAGAAGTCCACCCTAACAGCGTATTCGTTGTACCTGTCGGTTAGGGTTTTGAGCGAAGATGCGCTCAGTACAATGGGAGTTTTGTAAAAGTGGAGTGCCATTGTACTTAGTTGTTGTTCTGAGCTTTGGTTGAAGTTCAGAGCGTGTTCCGTACTGTTGTACTGGAAATTATTTTGTTCCCAGCTGGTGGGTTAAGAGTACGGTTAAATGGGCAACCGTTTGATTGGTAGGCTATTAGCCTGCCTAATTAGCTCGATTGAGCGATGGCGGCGGTGTAAGGAGCTGGTCCTTAACACTGGTGCTCGGTTGAGCGAAGATAGTTAGTGTAAGGAGCTGGTCCTTAACACTGGTGCCGGTTAAGCGTAGATGGTAGTGCAAGGAACTGGTCCTTAGCACTTGTGCTCGATTGAGCGTAGACAGTGTCAAGAAACTGGTCTTGAGCACTGAGATATTTCGGCTTATTTTAGCCGATGCACCAAAATATATGGTAGTATTTTGTGGTTTGTGCAGAGGAGACTCAGTAATAACGTCTTTATTGGGTGGACGTATTACATGAGACTGATGAGAACATAGTTGCGGCTCCGGACCTCCCTGTAAGAGGGCGGAGCGAGGTCGGCGTGCGGTCATCGTCGCTGGCGACGATACTGCGACCGGCCCGACGATGAAGAGCACGAAGACATCGTCGCTATTGACGATACTTTGAATCACATGGAAATGAGTAGGATAGTCCCCGCCGTCCCATTTGTGCGGAAGTCGAATGAGTACTCATGTGAGAGTGAGCCGAGAAACAAAGACGTCTGTGGTGCTCTGAAAAACTCCCATGGAGAACAACAAAAGGAAATTCGTCCTTTAGGTTGTTCGCGAGACACGCTACGATTGCCCTCTACACGTTTTTCCCTCGAAGGGCATTGCGGGCTCTGAAAGAAGTTACTAAAGGGTCTTCTTGTTGACAGGACGCGTCTTCGATGATTAGTCTGAAATAGTGCATTCTGGATTCCATAAGAAGTAACCTATTTCGGATCGTTGTTGACAATTCGTGTCGTCTGTGATTAGTATGAAAGCTAAAGTCCGAGAGCCTGATTAGTTTTCACAATTCAATGGAACTCAGAAGAAAATTCTCCCAGAAGGCTCAAATACATTTAATCATAGTAGCTGTATTACTGAGGTTCCAACTAACTCCCCGAAGTCAAGTTATGTTTTATAGTGTAAAGTTGACACAATGATGAACACAATGATGATGATGATCACAATGATGATGAACACAATGATGATCGCAAAGTTTAGCTTTCCGAGTTTTAGTGTGCGGAAAATTCATCGTTAACCGTGGGGAGAGTTAAAAGCTCGAAGTTAAAAAAACTCATAGTATGAGAGCAGACCTCTGGTGGGTTGGGACGTGCCAGAGCAGTCACGAAAACAACGCGAACTCATTAAAATCGTCCACTTCTGTTCGAGAAGTTCAAAGTCCAGCGCAGTTGGTTCGAATGAAAAACTTCGAAGTGAAGTACTAAGCCCAATAGATGTATTTATTTATCTTCATTGGACCCACGTGGTGCAGCGGTAAAGGGTGCTACTAACATCCGCACCATATGCCTAATTAGCTCGATTGAGCGATGGCGGCGGTGTAAGGAGCTGGTCCTTAACACTGGTGCTCGGTTGAGCGAAGATAGTTAGTGTAAGGAGCTGGTCCTTAACACTGGTGCCGGTTAAGCGTAGATGGTAGTGCAAGGAACTGGTCCTTAGCACTTGTGCTCGATTGAGCGTAGACAGTGTCAAGAAACTGGTCTTGAGCACTGAGATATTTCGGCTTATTTTAGCCGATGCACCAAAATATATGGTAGTATTTTGTGGTTTGTGCAGAGGAGACTCAGTAATAACGTCTTTATTGGGTGGACGTATTACATGAGACTGATGAGAACATAGTTGCGGCTCCGGACCTCCCTGTAAGAGGGCGGAGCGAGGTCGGTGTGCGGTCATCGTCGCTGGCGACGATACTGCGACCGGCCCGACGATGAAGAGCACGAAGACATCGTCGCTATTGACGATACTTTGAATCACATGGAAATGAGTAGGATAGTCCCCGCCGTCCCATTTGTGCGGAAGTCGAATGAGTACTCATGTGAGAGTGAGCCGAGAAACAAAGACGTCTGTGGTGCTCTGAAAAACTCCCATGGAGAACAACAAAAGGAAATTCGTCCTTTAGGTTGTTCGCGAGACACGCTACGATTGCCCTCTACACGTTTTTCCCTCGAAGGGCATTGCGGGCTCTGAAAGAAGTTACTAAAGGGTCTTCTTGTTGACAGGACGCGTCTTCGATGATTAGTCTGAAATAGTGCATTCTGGATTCCATAAGAAGTAACCTATTTCGGATCGTTGTTGACAATTCGTGTCGTCTGTGATTAGTATGAAAGCTAAAGTCCGAGAGCCTGATTAGTTTTCACAATTCAATGGAACTCAGAAGAAAATTCTCCCAGAAGGCTCAAATACATTTAATCATAGTAGCTGTATTACTGAGGTTCCAACTAACTCCCCGAAGTCAAGTTATGTTTTATAGTGTAAAGTTGACACAATGATGAACACAATGATGATGATGATCACAATGATGATGAACACAATGATGATCGCAAAGTTTAGCTTTCCGAGTTTTAGTGTGCGGAAAATTCATCGTTAACCGTGGGGAGAGTTAAAAGCTCGAAGTTAAAAAAACTCATAGTATGAGAGCAGACCTCTGGTGGGTTGGGACGTGCCAGAGCAGTCACGAAAACAACGCGAACTCATTAAAATCGTCCACTTCTGTTCGAGAAGTTCAAAGTCCAGCGCAGTTGGTTCGAATGAAAAACTTCGAAGTGAAGTACTAAGCCCAATAGATGTATTTATTTATCTTCATTGGACCCACGTGGTGCAGCGGTAAAGGGTGCTACTAACATCCGCACCATCGAGCGGTCTATCCCAGCGTGGGCTAACCAATCCCTCTATCCCTCCGGAGTCGGGGTACCAGACTTGTCTGGGAAGGTAAAGACACTGTCTTGGTAGAGCTACTTGCCCACAGAAGTCATCGTATAGGCCAAATTCGCATTCACCACGTCTTTACGATTCTGAATGGAACACGAATGCGTGGCGCGTCCTTAATGAACTGATCGACGCCGACACCTTTACCTTTAACATTATATTCATTACAGATCAGAAACAGGAAGAAACAGAAAGCTCATGGATGATTGCCGGATTGAAATTTCACAGAATGGGACCATGGGTATAGAGGAATGCTAGGTTATAAAAGGAATCGATGTCGGAAAACGACCCAATTAGAGGTCTGGCACGAAGAAGCACAAGATGCCGAGCGTGAAAAAGTCAAATTGCTCAGTCAGCAGCAGAAACTTAGGAAGAACGTTTGAAAACTAAAAAATATCTCAGAGATTTCACTAACATGGAAAGGAGCAATTAATCGCCATGGTCGGCTTCTGAGTGGCTCACCTCATCAAATGAAATTGGCTGTTCAATAGGCAGTGCGACGTACTAGATTTATTCTGTAAATGGGACGCATAGAGTGGTTGAAGGTCACATTTGAAAACACTGTTTAATTGTTTCTTCCCCAACTCCGTAACTACCGGCGGTAACCCCGCCTCGAGGCAATCAGATATCACTCACTGGTCTACTCTGCTTCAATGATCAACAATTTCACTTGAAAGCAGCGGTGATGCCTGCTAGAATATGGAGTTTTCTCGGTTTTCGTTCAACCAATGCAAACATTTTAACGAAAGCATACAAGATTTGTATTCGCCCTGTCGTAGAGAGTGGTACGACTGTTCTCAATCCTTCGAAGCAAAAAGACATTGCCTTGCTGGAAACGGTCCCAAATAATTTCACGCGAAAGCTGTTTATTAGATGTTTTGGCTTGGACTACCTTTGTATTCCTAATGGAAATAGTAGGGCTAAACAACTGGGCCTGTCTTCGCTGAAATTTAGAAGAACGAAAAACGACTTAGTCATGATGTTCAAGATTCTCAAAGGATCCGCTCGTTTACCGGAAAATAGCTTCTTTGTTAACACCACCTCCAGCACCAGATACGGAGGGTTAAGGCTTGCAGATTCGGCGGCTAGAAGTCAGATCAGATCGTGTTTTTTCTCTCATAGGACAATTCGGCTTTTCCGCCCCTTAGTAAAGGAAAAAGTTCTACAAATGTCCTTTCTATCATTTAAAAAGTTTCTGAACCGGCGGCTAAATGTACGCTAATATCTAAAAGATGATTCTCTTCTTACGTTTCTTATCCGCATCTTCATTGCCATCTTTTTAGCGTTTTTAGCCTTTTTCTCTAAATCCTGAAGCACTATTGTTCCATCTCTCAGGAAGTTTTGATTCTCGTTATCAGAATACTGGAATTCTAAGCTCGTTGTCTTAGTTGTTCTTGTTGTCTGGACATCACCTTTTATGTTTACTCAGGTTGTCTTCTTTTTCACGTGACCTGGTCACGTCTTAAATAAATAAATAAAGGAGCCCCCAGGGTTTCAATTCAAAATGTTGAATATTAAAAAGGTTAGTTACATTTATTGTCTGTCTGCTAGAATATGGAATTTTTCTTGGTTTTCGTTCTGTAAGAAAACCTTTAAGGTTTCAGTTTACAAACTTGAATATTAAAAAGTCTAGTTACAACTCATTCAAATGGTATCTGCTTAACCCATTGACGACAATGTCGATTTTGGTGCGCGTGGCTCGTGGGACCGCGCCTAGTCCGTTGTGGCGGGAAATACCCTCGGCATCACCGGAAATAGTCCCATAGAACATACCGTTTTCTCTTGCCATCATGAATACCTCTGACGTGGATAGTGGTGAATTGTGCTCAACTTTCGACGAGCTGCTGATAAGTAGTGACGAGGAGGATCTTTGCGAAAACAGCGAAACTGCTGTGGATAGTAAAAAACTGCTTAAGTACTGGTTTGAAAGTACTGATCAGTTTCTGCTAATTGAAAAAATATTGTCCCATTTTAGTACCACTTTATTGCTACCCTTAAGTACTGGTTTTTTTAACTACTAATTTACTACTACTCTTAAGTACTGATTTTGGCAATCGGATCAGTTTCTTTCCGAAAACGACGAAACCGTCAGTTTTATCCTTAACCATTGGCAGTTAAGTGAAGTAGATTTATGAGTCTTCAGTGTGGGAATCTCAACCCAATTTCGTTCAACTTTTGTTGTTTGTTTGAAGTAGGGGCGAAGTATATGCCGATGTTATGGGTTTTCTTTTCTATTTCTGGAAATTGTAATAGGAAACGAAATATTGTAATAAGAAATGTAGATAGGAAAGATGAAGGTGGAAAAGTGAAGGAAAGGTGGAAACGGTTAATGAAACGGTGAATTCCATTCTACTACTACTTTACTTCTACTCTTAAGTACTGGTTTTGGCAATCGGATCAGTTTCTGCTAGTTGCATTGAATCGAATAAACAGTATGCAGATCACATCTCAATGGACCACATTGCTTGTGAATACTATTGAGCATACTTTTAAATATTACACCGTGAAACACTTGCTAGTTCTCCACCAAGTACTTTTATAATGCTGTCCCGCAACATCATGGGACACGGTCCCACGCGGCGGAAAAAGTGTCCCGCAGCATCATGGGACATTGTCGTCAACGTGTTAATTCACGACGGATAGACACTGGGGGAGTTATAGTTGTTAGGTTTCTGAAGCTTCGCCTAATAGGCTGTAACTAAGATACGAGGTAATGTTAAAGTGATCGATGCTGATTAGTCTCCTGGGATCGCGCCACGCAGGCGTTTTCAATTCAGAATCTTACAGACATGGTGACCGCGGGTGTATTCGGTGTATTCGGCCAATACAATCCTTTGCGGGGACTAGCCACTGTACAAAGTCAGTGTTTTACTATTTCAGACAGGTCTTGTAGCAGTTCACCCAAACCTCGGAGGGATGGAATGCCTGGACGACGAGTGATCCCTCGGCCGTACTAGTAAAAGACGATGCTCCTACCACTTTTACTACACGCACACATAGAGAGGTGTCCTTTTCAAGATGGGCATTGAGACAATAACAAAAACTCGTTCATTTAACTGTCTGTAACGAATTTCTTTCTATTATAATCATCAATGAACAATAAGCTATGCAACAAATACTAAATTAAAACAATGCTAAGCATTTTCTACATCTTCACGGATATAAGTTTGAGTGTAAAAGCAAATAACTATCAGAATTTGTAGAAAACTTCGTATGGATTGTTGTCGTTTCTGCTGAAGAGGGCCAAGGGGTCCGTGACTCATAGCGTCGATGTCGGTCGGCACCCGGGATCAGCTAAAATAAACAAAAAATAAATAAAGCGATACGTTAGCTAAGGCTGAGATATTGACAGTTGTCTGTAAAACTAGATACTGTAGTAACTGAGATATGAAAGAAACTTAGTCGTAGTACTATTAATGTGAAAGGGTTCAGAGAGGAAACTGAGAACGGGAAAGGGACGATAGGTGATCATTTGCCGGATTTGTGACCGTTTAAAGGAGGACCAAATTGCGTGGGAATGATGAAAGATTTGCTGGTTTGAACGAAGTGGAAACGTGACGTGAGACAACTTAAATATGTAGGTAAATTTGAGTGAGAAAAAAAGAAGAGATGAAAAGTAGAAAGACTAAGGAAAAAGATGTGTGGATAGCCAGAAAAACAGCAGTTGAGATTTCCGTCTGAGAGTATACGTAAACATTCAGGTCTGATGCACTCAACTGTTCTATCCGTGTACTCGACATGGCCTCTACGATTCTAAATGAAAAGCGAGTGCATGGCGCGTCAGGGAACCGATCAACCAGCCTTCACCTTCACCTTCGACCTCAAACTCATTTCTAGGAAACACTGAGTTCTCTTAGATTTCCTCTAGGCCTGATAGATGGATCAACAGAGACTACCTAGCTACAACCCACAGAGGTAACGAATGAAACTGAAAAAAAGAAAAGAGAAAGAAGAACTCACTTCCGACATACGGTGCATCGGTAGGGGAGCTTTTGAGTGGCGAAGCGCTAAAACGACAAAACTCCGACAGGAAACCCTCTTTTGCTTAGTGAAATGAGAAATAAAAATAATACAGCCAAACAGACCTAGTTATAGCCACAGGCGAATAGCGTGGCTTATGCGGTGACGCAGGTGATTGCTGCTGTACGACTGGTGCTTCTTGTTGTTCCATCAAAGGAGGCTACAATTGAAGCGATCAGGATTTTCTGTGGATCTACATTATTTGTTTTTTTAAATCGAGACATATCTAGGATTATATAAAAGTAGGATCCACTCCACATCAAAACACGACTTCAAAAACGGTGACTACAAAATAAAAATGAGATATGTTAGGCGACCCTCAAAACATGTTACCAAATTTTTAAAGGAGAAGATCATGAACATCTTGCCTATTTTTATCTTTTTTGGTGATTAATGAGTTTCTAGATGATATTCTTTCTCTACTAAACGGTCGAGGTAAAAGTCTTACCAACTGTCGCATCGCAATCTCGGTCATCTGCGCTCTTTCCTGCCTTCTTCGCAGCTCATAGACGTCTAATGGAGGTTCACGAGTGGCATCAGGTGGTAATGAGCTGCGCTTGGACGTGGATTCCGATTTCGCAGGGGTACTTCGAGCCCTGAATGATATCCATATCCAGTCAATTTTTACCCAGGTCGACTATTGGTGACCACCTAGAAAACGACCTTCGTGTTTGACTCCAAACCGCGGGAATTTCACGCCAAGGGAATCCATCTAGCGAAACGTTGGAGGAAGGTTGTTTATTTAGATGGAAATTATTTGGCAGGCTTATAAATTGTTGTTCAAAAACTGTGTTCTTTTGAACACTGCTGTGATTTCGCAAATACTTTCCGGACACCCTAATAGGTACTCTTAAACCCAAGAGCTTTAATTATGTAACACCATAAAATTATTAGGCAGTACCTTGGCGAGAGTCATAAATAATAAAAATTCTGTTCGGGAGACTCTCAGTCGTTCACTACACAGCAGTGAGTTTTGGGAAAAATAATAAATACCATATCCTCAGTCTTTTATGGTGGAAAAAACGACCTTACCCTTGAGCGTCCGCTGTCGACGGAATCCAGATGTTGGTTTCGGATGATATCTCTCTGATTGTGGGACCCTTACTGGAGCCGTTGGGTGGCTGTAGTGAGACCATAAATTCAATGTTTATATGCGCCAATTTAATAATATATTTATTTAATCAATTATTTATTTACTAAATATGTTCGAAAAACAAATATAAACAGAAGCAAACCGTCTAACGACCTAACGAAGCCGATAGTTAGTGGAAAGAGTCAACTTCAGAATATGTTTTCCTCGGAGATCAGTGGACTACAAGTCTAGATAATGTTTTGATGAAAGAGAAAAGTCGTGATGAATAAAAAATAAGAAAAGATGGAAATATTCAGACTTACCGGCTCTGTTCTGGAAAACACCTTTCGCTGTCCAGTCCAATAAGGAAAGAACGAGTGAGACGTCTGAGCCGACGACGTCGGGTTTTCTACAACAGGTACAGCCACTTGTTCCCCTGAAATGATATGATCTAAAGTGACGAAGTTCTTACAAAAGAATGATAATGGTACTAACAGCAGCAGTATGAAAACGAATAGACAGCTTGAACCAAGTCCAAAAACCCCTAAAACCGTCCATTCTGCTGTTTTTTTTTTTGCGTTCGCTTTAGATTAAAGCTATAATCGTCCGGAAAACTAGAGAAATGGGTTTGAATGGACTTCGATGGCCTTGTATCGGTTTCAAAAAATGTACAAAAACTGACGAATAAAACATCGGGAAATTTTTCGAATTATTCGACTAGTAAGAAAATTACTTCGACGCGGAGATGTTCGTTTTCGTTTAGTGCCTTCTGGCGTTTGTGCGTCCTTTTCGCCCGGTTCGCGTCCTCTTCTACAATAATTCACAGTCAATTCAGTCAAGATGACGGTTCCTATTTCAAGTCAAATAAATCACAAATTAAAGGTAACAATTGTGAATTATAGGACCGTCATCAGTCCCTTAAGGACACGCCATGTACTCGTCTTCCATTCAGAATCGTAGAGATATGGTAAATGCGTGTTCGGCCTACACAATGTCATGCGAGGGCCAGCAGCTGTACCGTGTTAGTGTTTTTAGCTTCCGGACTCCGGAGGAAGACTAGCATAGGTGAGGATCGATCACTCGACCGTCTAGATGTCAGTGGCGCCTCTTCCCGTTACACTTCCCCTAGGCACGAATTGGACAACATAACAGAACCTAAAGAAGGACTTCCTATAGACGCTTTTTTGATTAAAAGAACACCTAATTCGAATTGTCTTAAAACATCAGCAGGGAAAAGTCTCACTTCTGTGCGATGGAACTGGGTTGCTCCGTCTTTGGTGCGCTGAGTGTTGTCGGAGCTTCATCCTTCGTAGGGGTCTGTTGAAAGTGATTTAATTTTTTCCGTGGTAAGCCTCTTATTATCATATGTCGAAGGTTTATAGTGTTTTTTTATAAGAACGAAGTTGTTGTTGACGGTGGGTCAATCTCTGCCCAAGTAGTTATGGTTTATTGGGTTTAGCCCTGATAAGGGAGGTCAGTGAGCATACCTCATGATTTTTCACCAGCCAGGCACATTTGAATGGCCTATCATCTCGCAATGGGTCTTCGGTAGTTTTTGCCATTTTCGAGCCATCCACAAATGTTCACAAAAAAAAAGATATATCTTTGTTATAACTGTGTTATGCTTCTGTGCCGGACGAGGTTATTATGGTGAACCAGATGTTTATTGGCCTAACGTCTCGACTTGAACGTCGTCTTCAGAGGCCTAAAAAGTGGTCCGAAACTGAACAGACCCTTGATCTAAACGGCCAAACGCTGCATCGTTCCTAGCATTTTTGACGAACTCATACAATCCCCACGAAATCGAGAAATCAAGAGAAATCCAATGACTTACCCCGTGGTCCACCGTGAGAGCGTTGCCGACGTGGCAACCAGCTCTGTTAGTTGACGAACGCGACTGAATCACATCAGTCATTCCGGAAACCACAGAACGGTGTAAATGATAAGAAGTCATTGCTTACTGAAAGACACTCATTTCGGTTGTTCATAATTGGATTCCTTGCGGAAATCCAGAACGCCTCCAATGCCTTTCTGGACGATATCTCAGCCTCGAAGATAGAATTTTGCACATAATGTCAAAATCATTCCCGTCATGCACTTCATGCTTGTGCCTTCCCAGCGGTGATGTTACGCAACCCCTTCTCTTGCTGGCCAGATGTTCATTTATTCGTGTCAACAAAACACGACCGGTCTCCCCAATGTACTTGCCGTTGCAAGTCCTACATTCAATCTCATACACTACTCCCGATTTTTCACAATCTCCACTCTTTCCGTAAGGACAAACAACACGATTCTCCGATACACATTCAGTGTCGTAGAGCCTATTTCGCACTAGCTGACGTTTGATGTTGTCGTTCGGGATGTTAACAAGAACGACATCATTCTGAAGCTGAGGGCGAAGAAGGCATCGCTGTACTGTAGAGGAGAATGCGTCAGAGATGAAAGGAAGACATAAAGGTACGCGGTCTCGGAAGGGTTGTTCGCGCTGGACAGTGGTTGTTCTTCTGTGGTATGGTGTTCTAGTATAACCATTCTGATAGGTTATTCTGGGAGCTAATCTCATTGATTCTCGTCGTTCGTCGTCACCCGTGCACACTGCTGTAGCTATCTTAAACATGTTGCGTACTACTGCTCGTTTAACAGCAGTGGGGTGAGCAGATTTTGCATTGATCAAGATATTTTTAGAGCTTCCTTTTCGATACCACTTTACGCTTACTATGCCGTTGGATACCTTCACCTGCGTGTTAAGATACGGAAGCCAACCGTCCGAAGGTGTCTCTCGAGTAAGCTTGATGTGCTGTGATTGCTGGTTAAGAACGCGAAAGCATTCATCTATCTCGGACTGTGTAGATGTTATCATGAAACAGTCGTCGATGTATCTACAGTACATCAGAGGCAAGCGAGCTAGCACCGGTTCTTCTATTCTGCTCATAAAGCAAATTGCAAGCACTGGCGCAAGCCGTTGACCAATTGCCAGACCCCTTAGTTGGGAATAATACGTGCCTGGCCATTTAAAAATGTTACAGTTGAGGCATTCTTTGACTAGAGTCATAATTGAGTTCCTCTCGAGTCTAAAAGTGTTGTTAGCCATGTGCCTTTCAAACATTTCGGATAATGCTTGTAGGGCTTGATCGTTTTGGAAGTTGGTATACAATGAGGTGACATCGAATGACTCTACGACGCAGTTTTGTTGTATTTGTACGTTGTGTAAATAGTCAAGGAACATCCTCGTATTGGTCAGGTGTGAAGGAATCATGGCCAACAATTGGCTTACGATTTTGTTGAGAAACCAAGATATACGATCGGTTGGACCGCCAACACAGCTAATTATAGGCCGTATTTTGAAGGTATCCGCTGACATCGAAAGCATATCTGCAGAGAAAAGCTTGTGGGTCTTTATAAGGCTATAGAACACAGGACATCTGGGATGGTCTTGCTTGAGTCTAGCAATCAACTTTCTATCTAATCCCGCAGAATGTCCTAATGTTATCCAAGCTCCAAGCAACCACTTTTTGGCGAAGCTTTGTCGTCGTTTTTTGGCGAAGCGTTGTCACATTATGTGCAAAATTCTATCTTCGAGGCTGAGATATCGTCCAGAAAGGCATTGGAGGCGCTCTGGATACCGCAAGGAATCCAGTTATGAACAACCGAAATGAGTGTCTTTCAATAAGCAATGACTTCTTATCATTTACACCGTTCTGTGGTTTCCGGAATGACTGATGTGATTCAGTCGCGTTCGTCAACTAACAGAGCTGGTTGCCACGTCGGCAACGCTCTCACGGTGGACCACGGGGTAAGTCATTGGATTTCTCTTGATTTCTCAATTTCGTGGGGATTGTATGAGTTCGTCAAAAATGCTAGGAACGATGCAGCGTTTGGCCGTTTAGATCAAGGGTCAGTTCAGTTTCGGACCACTTTTTAGGCCTCTGAAGACGACGTTCAAGTCGAAACGTTAGGCCAATAAACATCTGGTTCACCATAATAACCTCGTCCGGCACAGAAGCATAACACAGTTATAACATCATGCCGAGGTTTCAAGAAGAGAGAAATTGGAGAATATATCTTTCTGACCTACGTGGTACATACCCTGAGGGCACAGTTGGGTTGAAGAGGTGGGTTGTCGTATCAACGGCAAAAACCGCCTGGGCCTAGATTCATCAATGTTAAACCCCTAATAAACCCCAAGATATATCCTGAACGGCGCGCAAACCGAGATTCGTGAAAGCACGTCGGTGTTCAATCAGGTTTATCGCGAGTCCATCACACCGCGCGATGAGGGACGGTTTGGGAGACCTCGCGGTATCGAGAGGGTTTATCGACGACGGGGTTTTGGAGACCGTTCGTTCGTTCATGGATCTGAGCCTTGGTCTCACACATAATAAATGTATAGAAACAAGTGCCATGCTTCTCCAAGCAGGAGGCAGTTGATTTTAGATGACCTTGACAACTCGTGTGACTAATTATGAAATGATGAAAACCTTTTTAGATTCAGTTTTAGAGCTTGAGGTCTTCGTCAGCTTCTCCGTCGTCACCACTTGTGCTACACCGGTGGGCGGAGTCAGACCGGCGGTCGGACTAGTCATCGTTTCATTGCTTGGTATGCTACAAACTTTGTCTGAAGAGAAAATCCTTTTATAAAGGTGGAGTAGTCGCGAATAGGTAAGTGAGTAAGGAAACCGCCCTGAAAAACGTTATTTCAACGTACCACTAGGACATTGTCCGTGCCCGGTATTGTCAGCATTGCGCAGCAGTACACCTGGATGGGGAACAGGTTTGTCCTGTGGCAGCGGTACTCCACTTGATGCTATTGCATGGGTCGTTGCGGCGATGTCACGAGGCTTCATAAAGATCTCAGTCTAAAAATAGCTTTGTTTTGGATTCGGAAACTTCTTTTTAAAACCTAATTTAGAGTCAAACAAGTAAGAGGTATATTTTATATATATACTTTATATATTTTTATATATTATACTCCTTCAAGCGTACAAAACCTATATCCGCCCAGTTCTGGAATATGGTACGGTAGTATTCTCCCCCTATAAGAAAAAGTCGATTGCCCTATTAGAGAGAGTCCAGAACAGCTTTAGACGAAAGTTAATGATAAGATCTTTAGGGTTCACCTACGAGCAAATCCCCGACGGTGAGACGCGTAATCTTAACTTCGGTCTACAGTCATTAGCTAAAAGAAGACAGAAAAATGACTTGCTGATGGTGTACAAAATCATATTCGGCTTGACAGGTCCAGGTGCAGGCGAGCTATTTAGCTTAAGACCTTCGCGCACGCGTGGGGGCACAATGAAGCTAGCAGTATCTTGGGCCAAAAAAAACCTACGGAAGTTCTTCTTTGCAAACAGAGCAAGTACGGAATTTGACAAATTCAGCAAAAAGTATCACATTCCACCGCGGCTCCACACTTTCAGAAAACTGCTGGATAGCTGCTTGAAGCGCTAGGGTATCAGTAAACATTTCCAGTTGAATTAGCGCATTATAATTTTTAGCTCACCACCTAGTTCTCGGTTCATATTGCCTTTTATGTTTTACTATTTTTACGGTTGATTGTTACTTCCAGTTCCCTACCTCACTTTAGGTGTTTGGTCCATTTTCAGGTTTCACTCTCTTAATTGTTTCTGTATTTTTTAGGGTTTTCTCTTAAAATTTTAGCATGTAATCGGCAAATTCGTTGCCTGGTGTTTATGGTTCTGTTGGTTATGTGTTGAGGTCTGTATACCCACATGGACATCCATGTAATAAACATACAAACATACATATTTTCTCGGAAACACACTGAGTTCTCTATACTTCATACTTTAGCTTAGAATAGAATTCCCGCAACTTATTTATTTATTTATTTATTTGAATAGGTCGCAAGATGCGCATCAGAAACAACAACACACAAGAACATCAAAAATGTCAAGTGGTGTACAAATACGGCGTTGACAAGTATCCTGAAGACGCGCCATGCGTTCGTGTTCCATTCAGAATCGTAGAGCAACGGTGAATGCGTATTTGGTCTACACAATGACTTGCGGAGGCCGGTCACTATACCTAGTCAGTGTTTTTACCTTTCCAGATAAGTCTGGTACCAAGTTACCAACCCCGGCGGGATGGAACGTTTGGTTGGCCCGGACGAGGATCGACCGTGCTCGTTTCAGTAGCGCCTCTTACCACTGCGCCCAAGTATAAATATTGTACAACTCACCACTTCTGGTGCAGGAGTTGTTGAGCAGGCAGCCGGTGCTGGACTTGTGGTTGCAGTAGTTGAAACATCAGTCGGGGGTGCACCTGGGGCATCAGGAGCACCTGCGCCAGATGTTAGAGGTGTGTGACCAGTGTAGAGCATGTCCGGGTAGCCCTCCTTTGGCGTACTCGTCGGAAAGCGATGTTGCTGCGGTGGGCTGCAATGGAAGATTGGATCACGATCATCTTTTTTCTTTGTTTCCCTATACATTGAAACTACAGAGTTTTAGGAAAATTGACATTCTGCTCTTTGTCAATTAGCCCGTAACAGATGAAATCTGTAGAAGAAAATGTTACGTTTGATAATACGGCTGCGCAATATCCACCGGAATTTGGACTGCAGTGGTTCCGGGCTGAAAGTTTGGAAAATCAATATGGCAAAATCTTATCAAGCTCTTGTTTTTTCAAAGGAACAGCAGAATGTTCTGTCAGTAGGGAGAGAAGCCGTTTCGAGTAACACTGTATAGATATTTCGATTAACCCAGAGAAATAGCCCAGAGGCTTCGGATTCACGAAGGTTGCCCAGGTCCGCTCTTTGTGAAGACTTTCTGTTCAAGGGTAATCAAGGCAATTAGACATGGATTCAGTGAGTAAGTAACAACGAATTTTTGACACCTGGGGAAACAATACCCAGTGGGGTATACGATACGTCGCGATTCACCCTGCATTTACCCGCGGAGAGTCGACCAGCGGCGATTAGTGGGCTGTCCGTAGGATGGTTTTGGATAAGTGGCCGTCATGAAAATGACGAATCTCGGTACGATACGCACCGTGCATGACGATAGGAGCTGAAAGCCACCGTCTCACAGGAAAATGTGTTTAAGCTAAGCACCATCTCTAGAGCAGCATCCTACTACTAAATCTTACTAAAACGTAAGCGAAACCACGATGTCTGTTTGTCAACTGTAGGGTCTCGCCGCGATTGCCCGCTACCGTACCCCCGGTGACGCATCTCATCAGTTCATCTCCGCCTTTTGCTGCATGCTTTTTGTTCTTCGTTTTATTTGTTATTATAAATGTTTTATATATGCCTAATATTCATTAGTTCACTTGGCGGCCTGCAGATTACTGAATGGTTGGTGACCTCATACGCGTGTACGCGTGTAACTTGCTGGTGTAGAGATACTACATCACTATGTCTGGGTCTATACTAGAGTTGGAATCCCGCCTGGACGTGCGATTTGAGCCTAAACCCTGGCACATCAAGGCGGCATCTACTCCAAGGATCCTTTCAGTGTAAAATCGATGGAGTAAAATCAAACTGTACAAACAAAGAAGGTATACCAGTGGAGATCGTCCATCAGGGCGATGACGTCCTCCTTGGTGGTAGTGATGAGCATGAATAGCTGTAATGGGTGAATCAGTTTATTTAAACCTATGTAGTGGGGACAATGATTGAAATCCAATTAGATACTCTGAGGAACCCAAAGAGTCGCCGTATTGCTGTGGTAAATGGTACTACTTGCATCCGTACAGTCAGTGGATCGATCCTTGTTCAAGCTGATTAATACCTCCCACCCCCTCAGGGATCGGTTAAATTCGTACCAGGCTTGCCTGGGAAGGTAAAGACACTGACATCGGCTTGCCTCGCAAGTCATTGTGTAGATGAGGTACGCACTCACCACGCGCATACAATTGTAGGGTGAGTGCGTGGCGCGTCCCAGTATGCGCATAAATATGGAGGGATTCTCAACGCTTACGTCTCATCGCGATTTCTCTGATATGATAATCTAATTCTCTTCGTTTCTTCCGCTCATCATCGTATTGTTTTCTCAACTGATCAGCTTTGTTTCGTATCGTTCGGACGTATGCCTAGAAAAAGGTATAAATTACACCGATACATTGCTTAGACGCCGCAACAAGCCCTGAATACCCTAATTTTGGTCCAAAACTTACCCATCTAGTCACAATGAGTACGAGACAAGAAACCAATATGGCCGTCACAGAAAAAATGAATAGAACGATTATTAACCAAAGCACAGAGTCCGCCGACACACAGCATCCTGAATCACGTCCCGGTGATCGATACCTGGTAAACAGGTGAAAAGGCCAAAACACTAACCGTAGACAAACCAAGTAAGAGTGTTCTTCAGTGGTGATGTTGATCTTGCTGAACACGATATGATATTATTGTCTTATATTTACTGTTTAAAATTGGACGCATTGTTTAGTACGCTTATTTCTTACCAGATTATATTCACATTGGAGTCCTCAGGCCTTCTCCCTAATGCACTAACTCGCCCTTTGACACCATTGGCTCATGTTCGTCTTGATTGATGCTGGGCGTATTTCTTACCCACGGTAACTGCAGGGTTCACAGGCTTCATGTCATTTCAGTACAGTCCGCTTAGATTGCTAGTCTGCCCCTTCGATGTTCAGCCCACTCAGGACCCTCCAGGGCATGAAGCTTCGTTGTTCTCTACCGTGGTAGTTGCTATTGGGATAGTCTGTGTAACGTTCTACTTCCGCCAATCTTCTATTATTCGCTTGCAGTTATATTTTTCTTCCTTTTTTTCTTCTTTAGTTTCTCTTTATTTGACTCTTATCTAGGGTTAATTTCCAAAGTTAATGTCAAGCCCTACACTGCTCAAATAGTATCAACAGAACTACAGTGTCGTCAATGATTATGAGGACCTATCGCTTTCCACCAATTCACTTTAAACCTCACTTGTAATGGCACGCCTGATGGCGTATTCAATAAATAAATAAATAAATATTACCAGTTATTATCAGTTGTACTGCAATCACTTTGATAAAAACAACTTGGGGACTCAGAATGGCAGAACTCATTCGACAGGGTTCATTAGGGGTTCACACAGAACCTAAAACATTTTGCTGGGACAGCGCGCGTTTAAAGCCCCCGAAAGGCTTACAGACCGCTATTCATCAAGGGTCGTAAAGGGTTATTCGGGGTTATTCGAGATTTATTTGGAGCTCATACGCTGTTTAAACGTTCTTCAATTGAAGTCTTCGAAACGTCGTTGATCCAGTGAGGCATGTTTTACTCTTGTAAACCCCGAAAAAGACCCGCTGCGCGACGACGAATCACGGTCTGGCTTTGTCGGTGTATATATAAGGGTAATGGCGGGTATGTAGGTCATCCAAGATCCGCCAAACGGAGCACAGCAAGATAGCTTTGTATTAACTTAGGCCTTGTGCACAGATAACACCGCAGTTCTCCCTTCGGATGGGAGAATTCTAGCCTAATTTTGCAGTAACTACCTTGAAGGAAAGCTGATTCATCAACAATGTAAACCCACATGGCATAATGAGTCCTTCCACTCAATATTTGACTCTGAAACAACATATGTTTTGTTTCGTCATTTTCATTTTTAGTTTTACGACACCTCATAATACCAAACCCAGAAGGTAAGCTCACTAACGCCATGATTCTCTGCAACAGGTTTGTCTAGAAAACAACCAACCTTTGGCAAGTACTTCTAAGAAAGTGTCGTATAGCTCCTAAGTTGTTATTAATTATCCTTATCACTTGTTGCCAGTTTAAGCATAGCACTCCTATAACGTTTATGTTTGAAGCAAAAGGTAAACAACATTCCACTCCATTGTAGGGTCAGACAGCACGGGTCTGACGATGAGAGGTCATCTAGTATCGATATAACCGCTCCTGGTTAAGATACCAGCACTTTCGGTTTAACAAACCCATCGTAATATTCCGTAGCCTTCTCCAAACGTTTAGTTTCTGGAATTCTTCTAAAAAGTCATGTTCTCGATCGTTTAGTTTCTTCACCCTGGTGTCTCGTAGCCTGGTTCACCATTTTCTCGAGCTGCTCGGGTATGTTTTCCCGCTACCTCTAGTGATCAACCACGAATATCGTTGAAGCAAATGAGTTACTGTGACATTTAGGCAACTTCTGGTGATTTGATCATGCGACTGAAAACGGCTCAATTTCGCCAGTGTCAGAAATCCTTTCCTCGCTTGCAATTGGCAGAAATGGATATCGCTGTGATAGAAAGGTAAAAGGTAAAGGCAAAGGTGGCCTCGTTTATCAGTTCCCTTCTGACTCTTAACAGCAGCCATGTTCTATCCAGAATCGTACAAGAATTGTGAATGCGTATTTGGCCTATGGAATGACCTGCGGGGGCCAGCCGCTGTACCAAGTCAGTGTCTTTACCTTCCAAGACAAGTCTCGCACCAATTTACTCGACCATGGAGGTATGGAATGCGTCGTCGACCCGCGCTTGGGTCGAGTGTTCGACCGTGCGTATTCTGAAACAATTCAGTATCTCTGAATTCACCATAAATTGTACTTTGTTCTTCGCAGGCTCATTGCGTTGGTATGTTGTCATAAGATGTTATCATATAAAAGCCTTAGCAGCTGTCAGTCTTGTTAGTCGTTCAAGTGTTAGAAACGTTTATCATATCCGCTGTACAATGATGATTGCGCCATGCATTTCTGTGGAGCGCTTCAATGTGAAGGCGATGGAAAACTTCAAGTGAGCAGTCCTCTTCTATTTCTCCTATTCTCCTTAGCTTTTAGCTTTAATCGTCTTCTTACATTTAATTTAGGTTAACCATTGCACAATGAGCGGCTCTTATTTTTTTGCACTATCATTGACACTATAAGAAAAGGAAAGCATAGAAGAGTGGACTTTCTTATTTCTGCTGTTCTGATATTTCTCTACTCTCCATTCTTTCTTCCTACTTTGCTTCGTGACATTACATATGTGAAAATTCCTAGATAAAGGTTTAATTACCTATGTTTGAGGGTCGAGTCGGAAGTCTAAAGTTCCGCGTGGCAAGGATATCCAATACGACTATACTTTTTATACTACTACTCAGTGTTCACACACTAACAATAAGAGACTCGTCACTTCAGTGCGGGTATCATTGGCTTGCCGCGGTACCCTGTGATAGAAAGATAAAGGTAAAGGCTAAGGTGCAGGCGTTGATTAGTCACCTGAGGACGCGCCGCCACATTCGTGTTCCGTTCAAGTCGTAGAGGCATAGTAAATGCGTATTTGGCCTATACAATGACCTTCGGGGGCCAGCCGCTATACCAGATCAGTGTCTTTACCTTTCCAGACAAGTGTGGTACCAATTTACCCGACCCCGGAGGGATGGAAGGCTTGGTTAGCCCGGGCCAGGATCGATCACTCGACCGTGCGGGTGTCAGCAGCGCCTCTTACCACTGTACCACTGCAGGACAGAGATAAAGGTAAAGGTAAAGGTGTCGGCGTTGATCAGTCCCCGAAGGACGCGCCGCCGCATTCGTGTTCAATTCAGAATCGTAGAGGCATGGTGAATGCGTATTTGGAATATACAATGACCTGCGGGGGCCAGCCGCTATGCCAGGTCAGTGTCTTCACCTTCCCAGACAAGTCTGGTACCAATTTACCCGACCCCGGAGGGATGGAAGGCTTGGTTAGCCCGGGCCCGGATCGATCGCTCGACCGTGCGGGTGACAGCAGAGCCTCTTACCACTGCACCACGCGGGCCCTGCAGGACAGAGATAGTGATAAAATATATAATCGAAAGTGTCCTGACAAACACAAAGATGCAGAATCGCTTTAGAAAGTGAGCATGAACTAGGAAGACGGTGGTTCGATTTGAGTGGCCGCTCACAAGCATACAGCTTTCAGAATTTTGCTAGGCTGAAGGCTTGGATAAGTTAATCCATGTTGTCGTTTTTTGAAAATGCTCAGAGATAAATACATCTGTAACGGTGGTTACCATTTTCATTTTTTTCTCTCACAGGTGAGGTGGATCAACCTTTCCATGACCCTTAACAAATTGTTCCCTACTTATGTCTTCCTCATTTCGGACCAGTCTGGTGCCAATTCACCCGAATCAAGTCGGATGAAAGCTTTGCCTGTCCTCAAGCAAGAATCGATCACTTGATAGAACGGATAAAAGTGGCACCGCTTCCCCCTGACTATACAGTTTGATGTAGAAAACGGTTAGCATTTCGAACTGTTTCAGATCACATGAGCAACGCTACCGGTAGTTCTAGAAGGACAACGGCTTATCCAACCATCGTACCCTATCCGCGTAAGCATCCATCACACTGAAAACATATATGTTACTGTTTTTACAACTGTATAAAATTTTAGAACGAAGAAGCCAATCCGCCCACGACCGATCCTTCTACTGGTTCAGGCACGGTGAGCATTCCTGTGATATGATATGACTATATCTAATGATATGACTATTTCATTTAGCGTGTTGTATCCCAACAACATCCGTGTTATGGATGATCGTAGTGCTGTTCTTATTCGCTGTAATATTGCTAGCAATTTGTTGCTTTTCACTGTTTCTTACACGTTGGGTAAGTGCAGACTTCACTCTGAGCGTACCCATTAAGACCCCACCCAGGAAGTAAAGGTCATTCCTATCAACTTGATTAGAAAGGGTATATGGGGTCGGGAAAGACAGGGAATTCGATTAAACTTGACTGAGACTTCAGATATATCTACGACAAATTCGAAAAAAGGCCGAAGTGATTCGACAAAAATACAAGAAGGAGGATGATATTCGTCGAGAATCGGATCTTCGACTCCGGGAAATTGCTCTGAAGCGTAAGTGTGGTAGCTAATAGAGTAATGGGTCCCATCTACTCTTCTCGTTATTACAACGATAGTTCACCTTAAAGCTGCTGATCATACCTTGTCAGTTCACGAACAAAATATATTTCGAACCTGGCGTGATTAAGGTATCAGGTCCGGGCTTCTTATTAGGTCATTTCATAAGTCCTTGCCGTTTTTTTCATCGTCCTTCTGTGAGTTTAATTGGAAAGCTCTGATAAAGAGCTGTATACCGTTCGATAGAGAATTGTTTGTTGTTTTAGAATATATATTTTGTTTTGATGAATACTTAAAATTTGGCTAATTTTTCACCAGTGAAATGGGAAATGAAATTTCGCAAAAATAGCCCATAAAGTATTCATCAAAACAAAATATATATTCTAAAACAACAAACAATTCTCTATCGAACGGTATACAGCTCTTTATCAGAACTTTCCAATTAAACTTACAGAAGGACGATGAAAAAAACGGCAAGGACTTATGAAATGACCTAATAGTTACGGCTTCTTCTTCTTCTTCTTCTTCTTCTTCTTCTTCTTCTTCTTCTTCTTCTTCTTCTTCTTCTTCTTCTTCTTCTTCTTCTTCTTCTTCTTCTTCTTCTTCTTCTTCTTCTTCTTCTTCTTCTTCTTCTTCTTCTTCTTCTTCTTCTTCTTCTTCTTCTTCTTCTTCTTCTTCTTCTTCTTCTTCTTCTTCTTCTTCTTCTTCTTCTTCTTCTTCTTCTTCTTCTTCTTCTTCTTCTTCTTCTTCTTCTTCTTCTTCTTCTTCTTCTTCTTCTTCTTCTTCTTCTTCTTCTTCTTCTTCTTCTTCTTCTTCTTCTTCTTCTTCTTCTTCTTCTTCTTCTTCTTCTTCTTCTTCTTCTTCTTCTTCTTCTTCTTCTTCTTCTTCTTCTTCTTCTTCTTCTTCTTCTTCTTCTTCTTCTTCTTCTTCTTCTTCTTCTTCTTCTTCTTCTTCTTCTTCTTCTTCTTCTTCTTCTTCTTCTTCTTCTTCTTCTTCTTCTTCTTCTTCTTCTTCTTCTTCTTCTTCTTCTTCTTCTTCTTCTTCTTCTTCTTCTTCTTCTTCTTCTTCTTCTTCTTCTTCTTCTTCTTCTTCTTCTTCTTCTTCTTCTTCTTCTTCTTCTTCTTCTTCTTCTTCTTCTTCTTCTTCTTCTTCTTCTTCTTCTTCTTCTTCTTCTTCTTCTTCTTCTTCTTCTTCTTCTTCTTCTTCTTCTTCTTCTTCTTCTTCTTCTTCTTCTTCTTCTTCTTCTTCTTCTTCTTCTTCTTCTTCTTCTTCTTCTTCTTCTTCTTCTTCTTCTTCTTCTTCTTCTTCTTCTTCTTCTTCTTCTTCTTCTTCTTCTTCTTCTTCTTCTTCTTCTTCTTCTTCTTCTTCTTCTTCTTCTTCTTCTTCTTCTTCTTCTTCTTCTTCTTCTTCTTCTTCTTCTTCTTCTTCTTCTTCTTCTTCTTCTTCTTCTTCTTCTTCTTCTTCTTCTTCTTCTTCTTCTTCTTCTTCTTCTTCTTCTTCTTCTTCTTCTTCTTCTTCTTCTTCTTCTTCTTCTTCTTCTTCTTCTTCTTCTTCTTCTTCTTCTTCTTCTTCTTCTTCTTCTTCTTCTTCTTCTTCTTCTTCTTCTTCTTCTTCTTCTTCTTCTTCTTCTTCTTCTTCTTCTTCTTCTTCTTCTTCTTCTTCTTCTTCTTCTTCTTCTTCTTCTTCTTCTTCTTCTTCTTCTTCTTCTTCTTCTTCTTCTTCTTCTTCTTCTTCTTCTTCTTCTTCTTCTTCTTCTTCTTCTTCTTCTTCTTCTTCTTCTTCTTCTTCTTCTTCTTCTTCTTCTTCTTCTTCTTCTTCTTCTTCTTCTTCTTCTTCTTCTTCTTCTTCTTCTTCTTCTTCTTCTTCTTCTTCTTCTTCTTCTTCTTCTTCTTCTTCTTCTTCTTCTTCTTCTTCTTCTTCTTCTTCTTCTTCTTCTTCTTCTTCTTCTTCTTCTTCTTCTTCTTCTTCTTCTTCTTCTTCTTCTTCTTCTTCTTCTTCTTCTTCTTCTTCTTCTTCTTCTTCTTCTTCTTCTTCTTCTTCTTCTTCTTCTTCTTCTTCTTCTTCTTCTTCTTCTTCTTCTTCTTCTTCTTCTTCTTCTTCTTCTTCTTCTTCTTCTTCTTCTTCTTCTTCTTCTTCTTCTTCTTCTTCTTCTTCTTCTTCTTCTTCTTCTTCTTCTTCTTCTTCTTCTTCTTCTTCTTCTTCTTCTTCTTCTTCTTCTTCTTCTTCTTCTTCTTCTTCTTCTTCTTCTTCTTCTTCTTCTTCTTCTTCTTCTTCTTCTTCTTCTTCTTCTTCTTCTTCTTCTTCTTCTTCTTCTTCTTCTTCTTCTTCTTCTTCTTCTTCTTCTTCTTCTTCTTCTTCTTCTTCTTCTTCTTCTTCTTCTTCTTCTTCTTCTTCTTCTTCTTCTTCTTCTTCTTCTTCTTCTTCTTAGCGTTAGTCCCGCGCCGTCGCAGGGTCCGCTGTTTTCGTTAGTCGTCGCCATTTCTCTCTATCCAGGGCGTCTGTAGGTGTCGCTCCGACTTCTTTGAGGTCATTCTTGATGACGTCCCTCCACCTCTTCTTTGGTGCTCCTCGTGGGCGCTTGCCGGGTGCCTAGAACTCTAGAGCGACCCTTATTGGGTGGTCTTCCGGTCTTCTTAGGATGTGACCGTACCACCTAAGTCTCTGCTCCCTCATCTTCAGCTGCACTGGGGCAGTTCCCGTGACCGATCTGACGTCCTCGTTTCTTACCTTGTCCAGCCGCGTCCATCCACATGCCCATCGGAGCATCC